>BQNB010029568.1:32837-55644 GCA_026074375.1 Tanacetum coccineum | reverse complement strand
TCGTTTACTTTAGTTATGCAAGTTACGTTGCATAATGGAATAAAGCGAAAAATTTCCCTGTATAAAGGTGGTATATAAAAATGTTACATTGCATCTAATTTAATAGATGGATATTACATTGCATCTAATTTAATAGATGGATAATTACATTGATGAAAATTGCGGGTTGTTATACTCCTTAAGACTAGATTTTCACTTTTCAAGTGCAGATTTGCACTCTTGTAATTCATGAGCGAGTGATGTGTTTGCTTTCTTTAATTGCTTTTGAATCTTTTTATTTTCATCAGTATCAAGTTTTAAATTTGCAATTAAATTAGCAAGCACAACGCGCTCATCATCACATTCTTCAACATTTTGGTCAGCCTGATTGTCATTATCACACATATCCAATGAATCAGGAATGACATTACTACCAACCATTTCCACTCCACATGTGTTATTAATGGATTCAGGTTGCTCATAATGCTGTCTCTCACTGGCAAACACATTATAGTCATCGTCAGAATGTACCTTTTTCAATGGCTCAACATCGAAGGATGGTCCTGAATCAGTAGTGTGAACCTCCTGGATCTTTTCCATGTACATGTAATGTTCTTCCAAGTCTTGTTCATCAACTTTTTTATCTGTGTCCTCTAGCCAATCAGCTTGCTTTACTTGTAATGGAACACCTTTCTCAGCTTGTTTGCATAGCAACATCTTTTCCTTGTGATACGTGTAATCTTTTTCCCTTTTTGGTTTCCTGCACTCCTTAGCAAAATGCCCAAATTCCTTGTAATTGAAACATTGTATCCCCGTCTGCTGCACTACCTGACTGCCTACAGTCTCCCTAGCCTCAACAACAGTCACTGTCCTCTAATTCTCAAACTGCCCAGTCTGATTGTCATTCTTGTACCTTGGAGAAGTATCTACATTCTTGTTTCTAGTGTTTGAGAAAGTTTTGAGGTTGTTGTTGGTAGGTTTGTAGATCTTTTTGAAGTATTTTGCAATGAGTGCCAAGTTCTTCTTTATATCCTTATCTCTCTAAGCTTGTTCTGGATCACTGTCTTTTTCATAAGCTGACTCAGATGGAGGTGTGATTGGTTTGGCTATCTCTTTGCCTTTGTATCTAGTAGGTGCATGAGATCTGGTGGAAGATGATTGTTTTGATGGTGGGGCATATGATTTGTGAGATTTTGGTGCTTGATAATAAGGATCTAGATATTGTTGAGCAGCAGCAACAAGTGGTAGTGGATTTGAATTCTTAGCTATCTTCTCAGCACAGATTTCATTAACTTCATTTTGGTACTGTTTTAGAATGTCAAAGAGCTTGTGATATGATTCCCTGTCCAAGTCAACTGTTTGCTTAACAACAGTCATAAATCTTGACCATTCTGGTTGAAGTTGTTGAAGAAATTGAACATTAACTTGCATAATAGCAACTCCCAACTAGTTTTTCACCATTTTACTCATCAATTTGTAAAATCAGGAGTAGTATGACTTAATTGACTCTCCTTCTCTGGAAGTAAATTGGCCAAACTCCCAAAACAAACTAGTCTTGACATCCTGCTTGTTAAGAGATTCACCATGTTGTAGCCTTTCAATGGCGATCCACATCTCATGAGCTGTCTTGCAAGCATAAACAGTTGAGTATATTTCATCTCCAATTCTAGTCAAAGCAAGTGAATTGCTTCCTTTTCTGCATCATAATGAGCTTTGTTTTCAAGAGAGATATTTGATAGTCTCAAGAACTGTTTGTTCTTCAACTGATGGAGAATCATTTTTTGTAGGTTGACCTAGAATTATAATAGTAGAAAGTGTATAAGGACCTTGTAGAATACATTTCTTTAAGGCATGATCGTTTGGTTTTGTATCAACATATCTCATGAAACGTGATTGCCACTGATCATATCTTCCCATTGCAAGCATTGGTGGAGGATCCCTTGAACCAGCTGCCATGATGTTGTTATGCATTTGACTGTCTGTTATGGATGTTGTAATTGGAGTAGTCATGATGAATGATTTGTTTGTTATGAAGTGAAAATGATTTTTGTAGGATCTTAAGTAGGTAAAGTAACTGTTTTTATGGTTATGAGAATGAAATTCTAGATCACGGGATTTTACAAGTCTATGATTTAAACCAAGAAAAGAAGTGAGTCTTTCGCAGGATTTTACAAAATCAAGAGGAAACCGTGAAAATAGATTTGTTGTTTTGGTTTGTTATTGTAGAATTAATTATCTTTGAAGTCCAATTTTAAGTTAGAATTTCTTAATTAATAATGGCTTGTATCAAAAATGGTTTACCGAAATTACTTTTTTGAACCGAAATTGAATTTCTATGTTAAATGTCACAAACCACAGGAAAATTTTGTCACAAACCGCAGTAGCCTAAATGACACAAACCGTAGAGGCTTAAATGTCACAAACTGCAAGAAATACAAGTTACACAAACCGCAAGAAATGTTAGTTACACAAACCAAAGGAAATAATTATGTGTCACAAACCGTAGGAATAAATGTTACACAAACCGCATAATTAAATGTTGCATAAACCACAGATACTAAAGTTACACAAACCGCAGAACCCTGTGATTTACACAAACCGCAGAACCCTTTGATTTACACAAACCGCAGAACCCTTTGATTTACACAAACCGCAGAACCCTTTGATTTACACAAACCACAGAACCCTTTGATTTACACAAACCACAGAACCCTTTGATTTACACAAACCGCAAAAACCTATAATGCACAAACCGCAAAAACAGATTTTGCACAAACCGCAGAAACTGAATGTGCACAATCTGCAGAAACTGAATTTGCACAAACCACATGATTTAGAATTTTTTTGCCATAGATTCGTTTTGTGTAGTTGTCATAAACCACAGAAAAGTAACCCCTGTATGTGACACAAATTGCAAAACATAAACAGCAGAGAATTTGCACAAACCGCAGGATTCAATTAATTACACCAACCGCAGGATTTAAAATTTTTGGCCATACTTTATTTTCATCTAGAATTCATAAACCATGGAATTTATCCCTGTATGTGACACAAATCGCATAATGCAAGATTACATAAACCGCATAATCTTTGCACAAACCGTAACTTCAAGGTTTTTACACAAACCGCAGCCTTAAACTTAAAATCCAGAAATTTTTTGATCCTAAAACGTTGTTTGTTTCTTGAATAAGCTTCTAATAATTACTAAAGCAATGAAAGTACAAGTGGATGATCCAAAAGAACAACAAACAAGCTTCAAAATGATTCAAAATAGATCAAAACGTACAGTTTTAAAAACGAGACAAAACTTTCAATTTAATCCATACAAAACAATTTGTTTGGTTCTTTTTAGTACAAATTTATTCCAAAATGTTTGTAAATAAGAAAGTAACAAGCTTTTAGATTCAAACAACTTATATCATTAATAAGCTAAATCCAAAAAGCTTATAAAAGCTTGAAAACAAAACCACAACCACTAAACCTACATCGTAGCTCTTGATACCAGCTGTTAGGACCAATAATCACTTCACTTCCATAATAAAACCAAGAAAATAAGATAAGAAGATGATAAGAATATTTAGAGAGAAAACAAAAGAGAAGAAAGAGTAGTGGGTTGATACAAGTGTCTTGGAAATAAACAAATGAACAACCAACCCTTCACCATTATGGAGAAGGGGTATTTATACCGCATATCTTTGAGCCATGGGTTTTACTAAGGTGGGTTGGGTTTGGGTTTGCTTTGGGCTTTAGTTCGATACACGTACAATATTAGATTAACTAACGAGCCCAATACCCATATCTAGCCTATTACAATGTAAATATTATAAAGACCGAGCTTCCTTGTCCAGAGATCGAGCTTCCTTGTCCAAAGACCGAGCTTCTATTTTTGACTCAATATTTTGAGGCTAACAATACTCATCCTCAGACTTGAGATACAAGGGGGGTTTTGTTTATGTGCATTGCATTTCTTGATTCTAGTCAACCGTTATCCTTAAAAAGGTAGTTATAAAGACTACTCTCACAAATTTTATGAAGCATGTGTAAAACACTTGTAGACAAAATAGATTTGGTTCCTCCACATGTTTGGGAGTTAGATACTTAGTGGGCCCCTCGTTGGGTTGATCAAATGTTTGCATGGATGTGCCCAAAGTGTAGTTAAGATGATTCTTTTTACATTTTGTAATCTAGATCAATGAATAAACGAGAAACATAATCGTTAAATTATGGAATGACTTTTGATCCATATCCATATTTAACATTGTATCTGAAACAAAAGGATGAATTAACTTTAACCATTAAAGGCTGAGATGTTTATTAAAACCATACTCAGGTGTTTCTGGGAGCATTGATGATGTTGCTAGACTATTCGTCAATGTTAGTATGTTATATTCTATGACACTAACATTCAAGTGGGAGCTGTTGGGAAGTGCTCATGTCATACAGATATTTATACGGCTAAAAATACATGAGTTTACGAGGTCACACATATATACACATAAATATCACTCTATTAATTTATATAATAATATAAATGTATATTTATTGTATTTATTAATACTCTAATGATAGAATACTTAATGGTTGTTAATTAGTTCGTTTATGAATAATTAAGATTAAACCCTTTAATTAATATGTAATGTACATAATAATTAAATAAAGTTAAAAAGTCAACAATGTGGGCTTGTTTGGGCTTTGGGTTGGCCGGCCATACATAAGGAGAAAAAGAGTTGGCTTTTGTTAACTTTTGCTCCAAGATTACTATGTTAAGGATGCCCTAATCCTACACCTATATAAGGAGGTCATTTGTTATCATTCCAATTCATCCCTTCTCTTCTTCTCTTCTCCTAGCCGATCCAAGGAAGCCCTACGAAAAGGAATCCGAAGTTTGGTTTTTCTAGTATACGGTAGTCGTTAGTTCGTGAACTAGAATTTAGTTGTTATCGGGTAATGTGTAGTGTAGATACACATAGAGGTTACTAACTTTAGTAACTTGAAGGGTTTCGGGTTTGCACGGTTTAATACATGTGCGTATTTAAAAGAAGCTCTGGTTCTTCCATAGCTTAATTTCTATTAGGTATGGTTTTCCATTTATGTTTTTATGTTAATTATATTTGCTATATGTGTTTATTTCTGCTGTGTAGCTCGTACATTATTATGCGCAATAATAGGCTATTAGATAACTAATTCCAACACAAGCATCTAATGAGGTACTTTCTGAAACTTCTTGTTATATTGATGATATATCGTCAATGGACGAACTTAAATTAGATAGCGAATATCATCATTTGTGCAAAATAAGTCTAAAGATCATAACTAAAAATAAATCTTTAAAAACTATTAGAAATATATGCTAGAAAAGGAAATACTTAATGTGGTATATCTTATATCATAACACGGGTTCGATTCTTAGATCGGGCTAGTTTCTAGAGAGAGAAACACTTGAGAGAGAAATTCTAGAGAGAGAAAGTGTTTTCTTTTGCAAAATGAGTTATGACTAGCTTACTTCTTCCAAAGTTGGAAGAGGCTATATATAGTACTTACAATATGCCGGGTATTTGTACCCGACTTAAAACCGAAAAACGTACTATTAACTATTAAACTACGAGCTATAATAAACAGTAAAATACACGGGGTGACCGAGTCTTTATCTAATATCTAACAATCTCCCCCTAAGGGAGGTCACCCCTAAAAATACCAAACTTAATCACTTCAGTCTTTAGCTCGTGGACATTTAATATCTTGTACATTTGGTGTAGAGATCTTTTGATTCATCTTACACTTGTCTTTGACTGTGATCTTGAGCTTTCTTGAGATCATTGCCCAAACATAATCTTACATCATCTTGTAATGGTTCGCCATCTTGTGCACTTGTGAATGAATACTTGACATCAGAGTTTGCGGAAGCTTTGACACCTTTATGAGGTCTTTCATAGCATCATAACAAGTATAGGTCTTGTCTGAGCATTCGGTTATTTACTTGACATCTCAGGTACTGGGAATTTCCATCTCCATCTCCATCTTTAAGATATCCTGTAATGAAACAGTTAGCAATAAAGAGAAAATTGATTTGAAAAGACAGTCTAAGTGTTTCTTATAAAAGACTTTTGTAACACTTCGAAAGTTTTGATTGTTTGTCAAATGATGAATAACCGTCAATTCTTATACTGGAACAAGTTTGATTCACACAGAATCGCACCATTGTTTCTTTCCAGTTGACACAAGTTTGATTCTTGTAGAATCGCACAAGTCACCTACCTAGAGCTTGTTTGATGTTGGCTCTAGCAGGATTTCCATCTTCATTGTGAAAAACTATCGTTTCACTCGGATGTTCTGGCAATATCACAAGGATAATGCGTAGGACTCTTAAGATGGACTTGTTTCCACAGTGTGTGAAAGACAAGATAATTGGATATGTGTCCTAACGAGATTAATTGACGATCTCTTGGCTCTAGACTCAATAGTGCGTTTTGGTTTTAGTAATCGGAGGCTGGAGCAGACTGCCACCTTTTCAATATCAACTAACTCGGAGTGAGAAAGTCAATAGATAACGTGTTTTGTTTTGTCTCCGTAAGAAATGAAACAGAATTCTTTTGAAAGATTCTGAGTGGCTAGGGAGGGTTGTGCATTGCATCACTAGGTCCATGATGACGATCTTCAATGTCAGCAATCATCTAAGTGATTCTGGCAGCATATGAATTGAACCCCAGTTGCTGCCTAAGTGAATGGAGGGCTTCTTTCTTTACCAACCCTTTATCTTTCAAATTCTTTTTAATTCTTCAACCCATTCATGTATACCGGAACTTCATGACTAAACCTTTTGGGTTTATTCTAGTACTAGCTCCATCTCATCGACAATTTCCCCTTTTCTCACTATTACTTCCTTTTTCATGTCATACCTAAGGACTTCTACACTAACTAGTGGATTGTCCCTGGGTAGATCCCTCCGTTATGGCTGGAATCATTGGGAATAATACCTAACCTTAACCAACTCTTATAAACTTCAATTAAGTAAAGATGCTCTGGTCATGATCTTTTTTGTATAAGTTCTCCTTTATATAAAACTAATTGAAATATCAATTAAGGTACTTATGATATAAATATCAAAGCGCGTATACCAATCGATTGTTTTTTGACATTTTTCAGAAACCGTCCCCCGTCAAAATGTGCTTTCGTTATTCGAAATTGTTTTAGCAACGTTTGGCGGAGTATATGAGTCCTCATAATCACTGTTCTTTATTACACACATATTTTAATTGCACCTTTTCTCCCCATATCAAGAAATTTTAAACCATTTGAACATTTTGGATATCAATTGATTATAAATATGTTTTATAATTAGGAGAAAAGAGGGTCCATAATTCACAGACTGATGAAACAATAACTCTTCCCTCAATCGTTGAGGGATATCAATTACTCCTATACTTAATCATCAAGAGATTAACTAGCTACAATGTCAAGGTATCATTAATTCAAATAAGATATAGATTGACCTTTTTGATTGTAATGATGATTGTCGTCACGTAGTACTGTTTGATCAGCCTGTAGTCCAATAACTCTTATTCTTCTCCAACATAGCTTTCTAGACTTAGATAAGATCCTATCTAATCTTAGTCCTTTTCTCATTGCTGTGATGAATTCTCTGCTTCTTCTCTTGTCATCCTCTGACCACTTCCTATCTCCATGCCCTTATTGACTCGTACAGATGAAAGGCCTTTAACCAATAGATCCAGCTTTTCCATTACTCTTGTCAACGGCTCATCACTAAACTGTGAAGCTCATTTAGCCCTCCTCAGCTTTCTTTGATTATTTCTGACTCTGTAGACAACTGCATCTTGGGCTTAGAGACAATCGTATAGTCTTCTTTGAAGTCCTAGTCGGCTGCATCCTAATTTATGTACGTTCAAGGTTGATCTTTGATTGATAACTTTTTCAATTTCGAGATGTAAGTCTCAACCACACGATTTCTAAACACTAGGTTTCTTATCCACATGTTGACTGCTCGTGTGAAGCTAATCTTGTCTGTCTTGGGCAGATAGTGAGCTTGTCTTGAGAATGTTGAGACGAACAGATCTTCAAAATCATTTGGAGTGAAGATTTTTGAAATCCTTTTCCGAGGATCATTGGTATTCCTTGGTAATAAAGCTCGCGAAGAATTATCTCTTTGAGGTATATATCCTATTTTTCAACACTTTGACACTGACTACACCTGAGAATTCGCATGCGTGCGATCGACTGCTTCTGTGTTGTTGATATAAAATCTTCCTCCTAAACCACCAGTGAGTGATGTCAATAGACCTGCAACTTATGTCATTATTCATGTTCACTTTCACCAACAATGATGAACCTAATCTCAAAGGCCCAAAGATCTAGGTAACGAGCAGCTTGAGCCTTGGATATGGATAAGGCAATTTTTGCACTTGATCACCTGTCCAGCATGATAAAACCAGATCCCATGCTTGAAGGAAGAATTGTGGTTGAATAGTTACCTGACCTGGAGGTCCTCCTAAGGGCAGTGGTACATTTATATTTTGTGGAATTCGATGACCCTCAGGATTACTCAAGTTGACCTTATCAGTCAGCAGCTTATGGCATTCATCCATCTGATATTGAAGAAAGACGTTGTTCTTATGAAAGGCTTTGACAAGGTTGAATGATGGACCTTCTAAATCAGCTTTGCAGAGCTTCTTCTTTCATGTTCGTCTGCAGAACCATTTGATGAATGACCCAATATCATACATCTTCCTTTGAACCTTGTTTTCCTCAGGAACTTTATAGGTTGAGGCGTATGCATTTGCCCAGTTATGATCTGGTTCCGGGAAGTCATTTGGGGGAATGGTCCATTCTGGTTCAGGTGTAGCCGGTCTCCTTCGCTTTCTGAATCGCTTAAAACCACATAGTGGTCGACCAACCATTGGAATGTTTCTTTGTCAATGACCTCCATATCTGAGACATTCCCTTTATCCTGGCATTGAAATGTCTCTTGAAGATTGTTCATAATGTTCTGATTCGGGATCAGATTATGCATTGAGGAGTCTACTCCACCTCTCTTGTGTTAGTGATCTGCCATCCGGTTGATGAGAGAGCTGGATGTTGTTTGGTAGCAGATGCACCAGACTTCCTTGGTTTCTTAGAACTTTAGTCATCATCTTTTGGAGGAGGTTGAGCTGACCCAGAAGAGGCAGAATCAGATCTTCTTTTCTTTGTTGACCTAACCATGGTATGATCCAAGCTGAAGGGACCTTATCATCAACCTCATCTACATCATCATCACTATCATGTTTTTCCTCTTTGGTCTTGTCACCTTGTAAGCCACTTCTTATCCATGGCGTCTTCAACAGCTATCAAGCTTCCATGAGTGCATGTAAAGATGGTATTGGACTTGTTTAAGTTGCAGACTTCTTCTTATTCATGTACTGAAGAGAGCACTTTTTAGATCATATTCTTCAAGATAACTTTACAGTGACTGATGGAGTAAGTTTAATCTTGTTTCTCCTCATCTTGTTCCTTTTTTAGCTTAGATAATCTCTTCGGACTCCTTTTATCAGATTCATGATTCACTGACAGAACACTCTGGGGTAAAAAAACTGGGCCAGGCAACACAGAGTATTTCTCAATTAAATCGGCAGTGTGTCGTTCAAGAACCTTAAGGAGAGCATCATTAAGTTTCGTTCCTAAATACTTATCAACAGCCGTAGGAACTTGTGTTCTAATTGAAGCCAGCACATCAGCAGAGTGATCTGTCTTCTTCACTTCAGACATCTCTTGCTCCAATCTTGCTACTCTTAACTGAAGGGCGATGAATGGAGTAATTTCAGGAGAATGTGGTGATTGTTGTAGCTTCCTGTTGATTGGTGGAGGAGTGACCAGTAATGACGTCTTAAGAAATGAAACCTCTGTGAAGGAGCAATCACTGGAGGAGTTGAAGTTCCCTGTCTGAGAACAAGGAACAGGTATGCGTGGAATCAGACTCCTTCTCTAGCTTTAGATTCTCCCTGATCATCCTTCGTTGGTCTGTCATGAAGAAAATTGATCCCCAAAAGTAAAAGTTCATCGATATTTTTCATGTAAGACATAGAACCTAAGAATGACTTTCTGGTTTATCAACGATGGACCCGTTCGTAACTGATATGAGCTTCAGGTTTTCATGAATTCCTTCGAGTAGACTATAGCGAGGAATTCATCAATCCATGTCTCAGGGTTTTGTCCGCAAAAGACACAGTAATTTCCCCGAGTCTGATCCAGTCTGGTCTCTTCCAGGTCAAGGTCTGGTTCAGCCAAGCCATCAAGTGCTTTCTCATGTCTGATCAGGAATGCTTACTCCTGATGTTACAGTAGACAGTCTAACTTCACCTTATCTTTGTCATCTTTAGGAGCAGCCACGTTTCTGTTTCCACTTCATGTACGTTCTGAATCCAACGTGGATGAAAGATTCAATGGATCTCTTATTCTATGTGTCCATCATCAGAGTTGAGAAGAGGGTCCAGTTTACAAATCAGGAGGATTTGAATTCACGCCTAGCTAGGATAACGAATCAGTAGAAAACTTTATCCTACTTGACAATCGATACAGTGAAAGATCTACTTGTTCTTCAGATACAACGGCCTTTCCTTTCCCACTACTTCATCAGTTTGGAGTTGTTTCTGACACGGATCCTGATCCGTTACTCCTCCAACAGTTGCCTGACCTTTGAGGCAGTAAGGTAGATCTAAGCTGAGCTTGATAGCAAGTTCAGTTCAGCATCATCACCATTCTCCTTTTTTCCCCTTTTCATGATGTGTTCCAACTCACCTTCTTAGCTAGTCGCAGATCCAGATCATTACTTCTTCTTAAGGATTGATTCATGTTGAGCTTTCATCTTCTTCTCAACAAGATGGAATGTGGGCTTCCCCTTTCCTATTTTCGTGGAAGCTTACGCTGGAGGTTTCTTTATGTCAGAGAAGGAGCTGTTTGGTTTGTTTTGACTGGTGTGGTGGTTGTGGATTCTTGGTGAAGCAACGCTTTGTTGCAGGTTGCAAAAGCTTGCCACTTTCCCGAGGGGTTTTCTTGTATTCTCACAACCATTTTGCTGATACCTTGGGATAAAAGGAGGATGTGAATGGCTCCAGTTAATCAGGGATCAGGAATGGCCATTCAAACACTTCCACTGCCTCACTTTTAGGGACAAACTTGAAGATTTCCCTAAGACATAATCATCTCCAGTGTAATGAACGAGCAGTATCAGGAACGACGATGGATTTTGTATTACTTGCCAATAATAGATTATCCCTTTGGAAACCGTACCGTAAAGGGATGAGGATGGCAGTTACTTTCTTCTTTGGGTTCTTCAGTACTGGCTTTGGTGGCTTGCTTGTGTGAGAAAAATGTCTGGAACCTTGAGTAAACTCATTCCCAAATCAAGCTCTGCATTGATCAACATAAGTTGAGTGAACGAATCCCACAGCATTGCAGAACTGTGTCTGGTTTTTCACTGCCAGAAGTCTTGCTTGTCCAGCACATGGTTGAGCAGGATAATAATTGCCCTCCAAGGTTGATACACATAATTCTGTCCGTATACTGAGACATAGTTCTATAGGTTCAGGATATCCCAGCTCATTACAAAATCAAGCACCGAGTCCACCAAAACGGAGGTAAGCTCAAATGGGTTGAGTTTGGGTTGACAAGGAGTAATCGCTAATGCCTTTCTAAAAAGATCAGCACCACTAGATCGAACCATTTTCATCAAGTTGACACAAAAACCGCCAGTCTTCTCGTTATCTGAACATTTCTTCCTATAACGTTACAGGTAGATAGCAGGAACATTTGCTGATGCAGTCAAAGCTTGGAAGAAGTTGGTATTCCTCATAATGTCCACTGAAATCTAAAAGATAGGTTCTTTGGACTTTTTGAGCATTTGAAACATAGGTTTCTTTTCCGATTTGTTACACTGAAGCGAGGTACAAACTGCTCATCTGTTCTAGTAGGAGTTGAGCGGGAACATTTTGTTCAGCCTTGTAATATCAGCAAAAGAGCATTTAACAAAGAAGGACAAACATTGCAGAGAAACGAAGTTAGAGAGAACGTAGCATTGAATAAAATCATGTAACAGACGCGATTGATTAACAATTGTAATTCCTGGTTTGATTAAAATCTACATTTATCCAACACAGGATCGCAAATTACTTGGTTAACTAAGCCCGAAAGGGGGTAAGAAAAGCAACTGGGTCATATCGAGTGGGCCCATGAAATATTATTGGCTCAAATGGTCAAAATATGAAATTTAGCCCGAAAAACCGCCGACTAGGCAGAATTGCCAACTCGCCGTTAGGAGAATTGAGCAAACCTCCACGAATATATAAAATATTCGACCAAACCGTCGAGAGACGGCGGTTTACCTGTTGGAATAAAATAATAAAAATTTATGGCAACTCGCTGTTTTAGGCAACCCGCTGTTTAGGCAGCCCGCCATAAGGCAACCCGCTGTTAAGGCAACTCGCTGTTGTCAACCTGCCGTTTTTAGGCAACCCGCTGTTTTTAGGCAACCCACTATTTTTAGGCAACCCGCTGTTTTAGGTAACCCGCTGTTTTTAGGCAACCCGCTGTTTTTAGGACCAGCGGGATGATTATTGTATTAAAAACTAATAAAATAACCAACTCGCTATCAAGAACAGTACGCAACTCGCCATTAAGAAACATAGGCGAATCATTCATTTTTGTTTGAGATGGAAGTCCACACATTAAAACCTATTAATATATATCCTATGAACAATTCCCAGTATCTAAGTCATATCTTAAAACACTACAATGGCATTTACATCTAAAAACGACCCTAGATCTAATTTTCTACACCTTTTGATGTGTTTTTGATCGATTCCTTTGATATACACATATAATATATGATATAGATTAAGGATCGAAGAATACCTTTGCAACAAACACTGAAAATCGGCGATTTGTGACTTCGTTTCTTGGCGGCGAGTTGCGTGTGTGTGTGTGTGTGTTTTTATCTTTGACCGATTTTTTCAACTTTTGACCAAATGGCAACTCGCCGCCCTTTTATACACCTAAGTTTCATACTTGGCAAATTTGGTCCCTTTGGTTTCCATCTTCTTTTATTTCTTGTATTAAGTATTTCTAAGGCTATTCTAAGATTAGGCAATTGGCCAACTTAGTCCCTATTGGTTAGTAAGGCTAGGAAACAAAGATCAAATGCTTTTTGCACCCTAAACATTACAACAATAGATAACTTTGGACCTTTTGAGTTAAAATTAATTAACTCCCCTTCAAATATTAACCCCTTAGAATACAACAACCATCTAAGATAAGACTTTTATAGCAACCAACAGTCTTTTATCACCCCTTAGATTTTTTCACATTCACTCTCCCCCTCAAACAACGACCCGGTTTCTATTGAAAGAGCTGTAGTCGTTGATTGAGATAAAAATCAGTCGAACAGCTCCCCCATTACCATTTGTTTACTCTACTCCCATAAACAGGATATTAAGTAATCCATGCCCAGACATAAACCGGGTTGTCAATTTAAGTATTGGCAAGTCCCTTTCAGTAATTCCAAATGACTTAAAATATAGATCCTAAGTATTTTATTAGACTTAAAAAAATTTATTTATTTATTTATTTTTATTTTTTTATGAACAAAGGATACTCAAAGGCATTTGGTTTACTCATCCTCTCCTTCTTGAAGATGTTTGAGAGTTTAAGGGGTCAAACTCTTCATGCCTAGGCGTGGAAGAAGAAATTCGAACTGTTCTCTTGGTAAGGCTTTGGTGAGAAAATCTGCAAGTTGATAATAACGTTCCACGAAGTAAGTTCAACCAACTCTATTTTCCCACTTGCTTCCGGATGAAGTGGTGCCGTATGTCAATGTGTTAGAGCGAAAGTGCTGGAGACGTTGTTACGAGACAAAGGAGCAATAGCACTTATGTTATCACAGAACAGAGAATGTTAATTGAAGTCAAATCCGTAGTCTTTGAGCTGTGATCGCATCCAAAGGATTTGAGCATAACATCCAGACATGGCGATGTATTCAGCCTCTGTAGTTGATATTGCCGTGCTTCGTTGTTTCTTTGATGACCAGCTAACCAATCTATCTCCAAGAAACTGAGCACTTCCTGACGTACTCCTTCTTGTATCTTGACATCCCGCATGATCCGCAATCTGCATAAGCTGATAGTAACATGGCGTTGTCTTCGAGAATACCAAGACCCATTTAAGTGTTCCTTTCAAGTACCGAAAGACACGTTTGATAGCTTCAAAGTGCTTTTGTTAGGCTTAAGCCAGATATCTACGCACACATGCAAACACGAATACAAGGTCGGGTCTTACTTGCTGTAAGGTACGTTAGGGAGCCAACCATTCCACTAAATCAGTTGAGGACAACTGGAATCCCCAAAGAAGATCCTCGTCCAGTTTTAATCGAATCACCATGTGTATCGACAGGGTTAGAGAGATCCATTCAAATATTTCTTTAAAGTTTTCGAGAGCATATTTCCCGCTTGGTTTAATAAGATCCTCCGGGGACTTTTGAGAAACTTGAAGTCCTAAGAAAAACGACATTTGTCCCATCATCGACATCTGAAATTTGAGCTCATCTCTTTTGAAAATATGTTACACGCATTATGATCTGTTGAGGCAAAAATGATGTCATCTACGTATATTTAGAACAGTAAATGTTTTGCATGATTTGCGTGTGAATAACGTTGGATCCACAGCACCCTTGAAGAAATTATTTGCCATCAGGAACTTTGAGAGTGTGTCATACCTTAGCCCTTGAAGCCTGCTTTAGCCCCTAAAGAAGCGTTTCTTCTTCAGACGATAGACGTGAGTAGATTTTCCTGGTCTCACAACCTTCAGGTTGACTGACAAAGACTTCTTCATGAAGATCACCATTCAGAAAAGCAGTTTGACAACCAACCCTGGTAGAATGATCATGTTCTTGTTACCGCATTAGCAATGAATATTCTGATGGCCTGTAACCGTGGCAACTGAGCAAATTGTATCTTCAAATCAATACCTTCCTCCTGACGATATCCCTTTGCAACTAACCGAGCTTTGTTTTTCAGTACATCACCATATTCATCAAGCTTTACTTTGTAGATCCACTTGAGAGCGATAACCATAACATAGATTGGGCGAGGTACTAATTCCCATACTTTCGAAGACGATCAAATCTTGAATTTCATACTTGCATATGGCTTGAAACCAGCAGTATTCTATCACTGCCATATTGAAGTTCATGGGTTTTGACTTTGGGACAGTTTCATATGGAAACAGCACCACAAAGCATCGGAAAGCTAAAACTGTTTTCTAGTTGAAAAGGACGAGAGAATTGCCAACGATGTATCCAGAGGATTATCTTTGGTCCATCTTCTGATATGATACTGGATGGTATTTGTTAACTTGGTTGGGTTCCGCTGTATTAACCCTTCCAAGATATGATTGTTTTTGAACCTGGATCTCCAGTAAACAAGGTTAATGATGGAATGAGAACATCGTGAATGATTGGGTGTCTTCTTGAATGGGTTCTTCTGTAATGTCTTTGATGTTGGACTGGAAGATGAATATCGGATGTTGACGATGAATCACTTGTTGACAATGCAACATGAATCAATGGTTGAGACAAAGATGTACCTAGTGGGACAACTGAAGCATTAATTTCATGAGCATAAAGGTTACTGTTCATCAACTCGAGATGTTCAAGGTGTACATCAAACATTGTTGAAATAAACAGTCTCCAGCTCGTTGTCTGTTGAGCGAGCCCTGAGTGGAGTTATCCAGGGTCTCATGAGTGAGGCCTGGTCCTGAACTGATGCCGTACAGGATGCCATTGACTGATGCCTCTCATCGGAAGTGACGTGAATTGTTTCCATTAATCAACGAGTTCTCTTGTTGTAGATTTCTAAAGCCCGTCCTGCTAGGACATACCCAACAACAATCCCAATGTCAGCTTTGGCTTGAAATTTTCCTCCTAGATTTTCGCTATATTATGCAGATAGCACAGAGCACCAAATACTCGAAAGGAATGTACGATCAAGCTACTAATCATAGCACACAGCTCATAAGGGGTTTTGTTTATGACGAGTATGAATAGTTATCGGCTCTGGGATGTAACAAGCAGTTGCTAAAAGCTTCTGCCATAAAACATGGGTGCTTTGAGATATCTTCATTGTACTTGCTGCTCCACCAGTGTAACGATTACGTCGTTTCAACAACACCATTTTGGTTTGAGGAGTTCTTTAGGACAGAAATTTTTGATGAAATAATGCCCACACTTTCATAGTATTCCTACATAACTTTGTGACGAATTCCGTTTCCGTATCTGTGGCGAATGAATCTGACGTTTTGTTTGAGTCCAACCTGTATTAGCTTAAGAAAGTTGGTGACAAACTCTGGAAGTTTCATCTAGGACCTCAAGAACTTTACCCATGTGGATCATGAATAGTCATACCACGATGACTAAGATGTATTTCTTCTTCCCTTTAATACTCCTGACCCTCATTGGACCACACAGATCCATGTGAAAGGGTATGAAGAACTTCATATTTGTATTTTTTTTAGATTTTGGCCGGTGGGAAGAACTTCTTGCTTTTTTCCAAGTTTGCAGGCTGAGCAAAGATGATCTTTTTCAAACTTCAATCTAGGAAGACCTCTAACCAGATCTTTTCGAGCAAGATCATTTATTGTGCCGAAGTTTAAATGGTTTAAACGACGATGCCACAACCATGATTTGACTTGGAGCTTTGGACAGCAAGCATATCGGAGAGACTTCATCATTTCATCCATGATATAGGTTTACAAATTGGTGCCACGAAAACCTTTAAGGATATATTACCATTAATATCAAGAACAAAGCATGTATGCTGGTCTATGCCACTTCAAATCAGAAACACAAAATTGCCCTACCGCGAATAGATTTGTGTCCAAATTCCCGTCACGTAGTAAACTCTTGAGATCACATACTGTCACCCATAACCATAATCTCCAAAAACATATTGCTCCTAAGTGATCATTCCCGAATCAGACTGACCCGATGAACTTTTCCACAAAATTCATGAGCTTTGAACGATTCCCCGTCATATGTTTTTGACAGCCTGATCCAGATAACAAAGCCGACACTGTAAGACCTGCAATTGAAAACAGTCGATTTGGAGAGTTTGGAATTCGGTATCCCCATTTTTATGTTGGGACCTGTTGGTTAGGCATTATAAAGTAGAACATTTCACAAGAGCATATTTTAACTGGCATATTTCCCCTAATCAAATTTCTTTCCTGTGGGTCACCTAAGAACCACAATCAAAGTTTTTCTAAGGTGAGTTTTCTTCCTGTGGTCCTCCAGAAAACCAGTATATGCAAATGAGTTTTTCCCGTAGCTTTCTCAAACCGGCTGGGTCTGGGACAAACTGTTATCAGACAGTTTGCCTCTTGGTTTCCAGATTGCTTAGTTTTGTTTAAACTGTTTATCAGACATTTAACCTTTGTTCCATATCTGATTCTCTTTATTCTAAGACAATTCTAACGGGGCGTAGCATCACAGAAATCAGATATAAACAAAACACATTCCATGACTTGCAGAGTTACACATAAGTTACACTTTTTGCACACGATCTTAGAATTCGAAATTGATACTACTACGCTTAGAGGTACTGCTAGAATCACTCGATTCACTGTTTGTACACACTTACTTATTTGTCCTAAGCGTACTTCTACTACTTCGTATACTCTTCTTAGCAGGCAGGATCCAATTTTCTTTAGTAATGCTTCTAGGCTTTTGATCCCGCTTGCTTCAGTGGAATCGTTTACTCCTTTAGAGGGAAGCACAGGGATATTAGTCCTGTTGAACTCTCTGGTGCACTTTGTGTATCTTGTGTGTTGCTAGAAGAAGTTCCTGGTTTATCACTAAATGTAACTTGCTTTTTCCTAGGAACAGGGGTAAAGGGAGCCTTGATATATATATATATATATATATATATATATATATATATATATATATATATATATATATATATATATATATATAGGGAGGCGTTATTGTGGTAAACATCTTAAAGTGGAAAATAATAGAAACACTTATTGATCGTTGGATGTGTTGATGATGATGTCACTAGATCATTATGATAAAATGGCAATTTTGTAATACTTTTTAAAATTGACGCTGTGTTGTATCAATTAATTTAAAACCATTTTTATGTGCTAACTTAAAGAATAGACGTTACCAAACAATATTTAAATTTGTTTATTATGCATTATATTATACTATATATTTATAAGGCAAGATCGTTGCCCTAATGCATCCTTAAATGTCTATTTAATGCAATACCCGGCGTGACTCTGAACCTGACATTTAATGACCCGGACGTAAGGTGGTTTAATATCGAAAACACACGTGTCTCTCCCATTATCTTCTCACTGCCCCAAAACACACACACTCTTTCCACTGCCGAAAAACACACACATAGTAGTTTCTTAATCCATAGACTCTTCTAACTAAACCCACATGCACACCGGCGTGATCAGATGTGGTAACACAAAATCGACAGGTAGTGGTGATCTACATGAACAAGAAAGAAGATCTTTCGGGTTTTCCGGCGAAGGCTGCAGTGTCTCACTGCAAGACAAAGCTTCAAAATTTATGTAAGTTTTTTAACCCTAATTCTTAAATTTGGTTTCTTTTTCATAATTTATAAACCCTTTGTTTTTTGCTCATGTTTTTCTCTAATTTATAAAGGTTGTAGGTGGGTCAAGGTTTGGTTGAAGTCGTGGTGTGTGGTGGTGGTGGTTAGGCGACGGAGGTGATAAATGCTTCCTATATCTTTTCAGATGTATGTAATTGATTGTTTGAAACTGATGTATCTTTTTTTAATGTTTTGTTTCAAGTGGTGCTTCCCTTTAGTTGACTTGCATTGCTTTTGAAAGGATCATTCCTAGGTAATTCTCGAACCACGGTAAATATTGTTCTATTATTGTTTAAGATTTTTTTTGCCAATGTGAGGAAGGATATTAAGGTTGTTTAGTAGCTTATGAGCTAATTATATATAGCTATAACTAATAAGCTTTTTTAAAATTTTGTACAAGTTCTTGAAACGGTTTTAGAATAAAACGTTCCAAAATAGTTAGATGCTTAAAAGTGACGTGCGTATATTTAAGAAATAGGCGAGTTAAGACTCAAACCCTCTTTCAGAGGGTGTAAAAAGTGAATGTATCAACCATTTTCCAGCGAGTGTAGTATCGATTTTGAGCGATTACAATACTTATATGACGGTGAGTTTGGACAATTAAAGGCGAGTCTAGACCACCTTTTTCAGCCAGTGTACAAGGCGAGTATAGAACGTTTTCTAGGTGAGTATAAGCTGTAACACCCCCAAAAATCATATACAACGCAGCGGAATACCAAATGGGGTGCTACTTCATAATACACAGCAATAGATACAAGAGAACGACCTCTAGGTGTCGTTTGAAAATTTACATTGTTGATTCAATAAAAATCTGAATTTAATATAACATTTGTCCCATAATTGCATCACAATGAAAAGCTTGAATGTAAAGACTCCAATGCACATCAAATAGTCCAAGCATCTAATTCACCTGAGAAAAACATGCTTAAAAGTGTCAACATTAAAGTTGGTGAGTTCATAGATTAGTTTAAATATGAATGTAAGTTTCAACAAATATATTTATCCACTGTGTCATCACAGTACCATGTAAAATGTTTATAAAATATGCACGACACATTTTATGTCACCAAAAGTACCAATCTTATCCCAAAGATTTTATAAAGAATGCATGACACATTTTATGTCACCAAAAGTACCAATCTTATCCCAAAGATTTTATAAAGAATGCATGACACATTTTATGTCACCAAAAGTACCAATCTTATCCCAAAGATTTTATAAAGAATGCATGGTTAATTTAATGAACAAAATGTTCCAATGTATGTATTTGTTGGGGAGGCCCGATAGTCCCAACGTTATAATCCGACATGTTATAACGTTTGTTTTCGTTCCAGTGATAGCTAGTCACCGATCGGGGTTGTCAATCCCGAAAGATCTATTTTATATTATTCGCGTGGGACATCACGCTATTAATATTCGTTACCGGCGACTGGCAAAGCTTAATAACACCGAACATGGATTCCACACTCCGAATTGATCTATTTCATAACATTCGCGCTCGCCCTCATTGTGATTTACAGTTCATGACGCTGTGACGTAGACTTGTATGTACCCTAATTTGGGCAGTGATACAAATAATATATACTCCCGTTACCGGTGTCCCCTCCAAGAACACCCGGGCAGTAATGTAAAAATATGTACTCCCGTTACCGGTGTCCCCTCCAAGAACACCCGGGCAGTAATTTTTATTGTTATCAGTTCAATCAGCCTAAGCTAATCCGAAATCATTTCAAAAGTAAAGTATGCATTTGTGACCAAAAATGAAGTCAAATAATGATTCCATAGCGAGCTATGAAATAGAATAAGTATGTAAACCATTTGGTAAACAAATCCTTGTTAATGCATTTGTAAACAAGACAATGTTGCTCACCCAAATATTATGTTAAACAGTAAAACTAATGGGGAGCTCGTAAAACTCACAAAATCCCTTAAAACAATCACATTGTTATAAGATAACCAAGTATAAGAATTTGTAGACAAGCATGTATCCCCCTCGCGGGTTATAAAACATTCAAAAGATTGAAAAGCGAGGCTATGAACTCACATTGATTAAAGACCACGATCAATTAATCCAATTAAATCACAACTGAATCTGCAACGATCTCGACCACGACCTATAATTATGTCGTTCGATTATAACACGTAATAAATACGACCAACGATGCGTACATCGTTACCCCAAAATCATACATATTTTTATATGTATACATACTATACATGTGATGAGAAATCCACTTGCGCGTCTTTAAACCTTAACCCTTAGTATATTTTATGTATATATACTATTTTCCGTCCAATATAACTTATCTCTAATATTTAAAGAAAGTTACTATTTTTAGACCTTCCGTTTTTAGAACCAAACAATGATCTTAAAACTATTAATTGAAATAATATATTAACCGACCTTTAGTTTTTGACCCGCTATATCTTAACTTTTAAAGCAGACAATCCTCGCGGCAAAGTAAAATGTCATTACGAACAACTTTCGTGTTTCGCCGGAAGGCTGAAACGGACTCGAAAGTGATCAAATCATTTAATTAATAAATCTGCCATTTTTAATATTTATTAAAAATAACCTATTTTTCTACTAAAGTGTATATTCCGATTTCGATCCAGTTTCTTCGTTATTGAGAGTTCTAGTTCCCGTTTTATCGATCCTAATACGTCCGCCTGGTCAAAATATAATTTGTTATATTTTGTAAACCAAAGTCTAACTTTTCAACATCTCGAACTCCGAATCCCACGTTCTATTTTCTGGTCAAAATGATCCGTTACAAAACGCGCCAAAGTCCGTTTTTAGTTCAAACTCGTCTAAATTATATCTAGAATCGCTTATACATTTATATTAATCCCGTTTTAATATTTATATCGTATTTTACTTAGACGACGCAAGTTTAACCGGATTTTATCACATATAATCAATTTATAATATAACGAAATAATTTAATACTTTTAAACTAAACGCACCCTTTTTCGGTCACACAATCAAACGCACCCATTTCTGTTGCAAACCAAACCAACCCAAACAACCCGACGCCCCGGCTGTCCCCGGCCGTTTCGCAGCCAAACACACGCACCCGACCCGGCTGATGGACAGCCAAACGCACCCTTGTGCGTGGCTGTTAAGCCAAATGCACCCTTAGGCTGTTTTGACAGCCAAACGCACCTAAATATGTCCTAAACCAAACACACCCATATGGTGCTTTTCTGTCCAAACCAAACACCCTCTTTTGTATAAATCCATATCCAAATGCCCCTAATCGCCTTCTACATCAACCAAACGCAGCCTAGCTGCCATAATTAAACCAAACGCACCTAGTGGCTGTCGCACAGCCAACCAAACAAACCCTCGGCTGCTGTCGACAGCCAACCAAACCCGACACACCTTGGTGGTTATAACCATAACCCGAACGCACCCTTAGTGTTTATACTCCCAACCCGACGCTGGCTGTCCCACAGCCCGACCCGACACACACGCACCCTCTTCGGCTTATTTTACAAACCAAACCGCACCCCGTGCGGTGGCTATCCCAACCAAACGCACCCCGTGCGTGGTTGTCATACCCAGGCCCAACGCACCCCTTCTTTGGTGACAACCCACACCGAACGCAGCCCCTTTTCGTGGTGGTTTTAAAACCACACGAAATCATGGTGGTGCGACGGTGATGATGATGGTGATGGTTGTATGATGATGATGATGATGGTTGTATGATGATGATGATGATGGTGGTGGGCTGTCGTGGGACAGCAGCTTCGAGAGAGGGGGGGAAGATGGTGCGAGTGAGGGCGAGTGGGTATGGGGATCGAGTAGATCGGGAGACAAGGAGTCTTTTTGGTCTTCGCCGGAAAATATTTTCCGGCGATGGTTGGTGGTGGTCGCCGGCGTCGGAGGGTGGCCGGATAATTGAGGGAGAGAGAGGAGGGAGATGAGTGTTTGTGTGTATAAAGATGGAATGAAATGAAAATGAAATGAGATATTATATATATATATATCAATTTAAAATGACAAGTTTTAATAGTTGAGGGGTTAAAAGTGTAACATTTTTATTATAGTTTTGATAAAAACGGTTCGGGACTCGTTTGAGCGACTTAACGGTCGATTCAAATCTCGAAACTTGCGCCATTGTTTTTCAAATCATTTTTCTGATAAAAATGAGTATTTA
>BQNB010029568.1:6238-24194 GCA_026074375.1 Tanacetum coccineum | reverse complement strand
TTTAAGTTATATTGGGTATTTTTTTAATTAAATAAAAAATGGAGAACGGCACTAGAAATGTGGTGCCAACGGATGCCCCAGCAAATGTGGTGTCGTTCAGTTAGTTTCTGGTGCCGTTCTCCATTTTGCTGACGTGACAACACTTTTTGAGAACGACATGAGCCGAACGGCTCCACTGCTCCTAACACTCTAAGATGTTGAGTTTTTATTGGGCCTTAGCCCTTATTGGCCCTACACGAAAAGGAAATCATGAGATTTTTACTCACTATCTTATACCTCATTCTATATTAACATAACAAAATAATAATCGTATAATACATGTATATATATTCAACGATTTCTGAAAATTGATGGCCCCGTGCCAATGGCCGGTGGCACTCCCCAATAGCCGGCTCTGACAGGACCGAATCAAGAAATCAGACCAATCGGATTGGACAAAATGTATTTTAGTCCGGTCTTCGATCCACTCTTTTAATCATTTTTCGATTCGGTCTTATGTACAACTCGGTCCGGTCATCGGTCTGATGTTTTGAGCCACATCGATTTTCGGTCCGATCCAATTTTAATCGCTTCAGTCCGATTTCCAGACCTTGCACAGCCATACAAGAATATTGAAGTCATTCGAATGGTGGATTTAATGAAACTAGTTAATACTCTTCATCCCTCCCATAATTCTTTCAACGTGCACAAATTTTTATGTCCCATTAATGACACTTTTCACTAATCAAAGAGTTAATTTCATAAATGGTCCCTGTGGTCTGTCGGGTTTAACGAAAATAGTCTCTAAACTTTTTTTTTTCCTGAATGCTCTCCATGTGGTTTCGACCCGTATCGGGTTTGGTCCCTTGACCAATTTTTCTGTTTGTTTGACCGTTAATTGTTGGTGTAGTTGGTGTAAATGACATAAATACCCTCGTGCTTGTTTTGGAAATGATCCCTGTGGTTTCTTGTGTTTCAGAAATGGTCCCTGTAACCGTTAATTATTTTATTTCTTTTAAAATAAAAAAACAAAATAATAATAATAATAATAATAATAATAATAATAATAATAATAATAAATATTGGCAAAAAATTTGTTAAAAATATAACGAAAAGTTTTGTTAATTTGTTAAAAATATAACGAAAAGTTTTGCCAATATTATTATAGGGATTTTCTAAAAAAATTGTGAAAAATATAACGAAAAGTTTTTAAAAAATTATGTAAAAATTTAATGAAAAATTCTCTGTCAATTTTTAACGAAAAAATTTCGGTCAATTTTATGTTCAAAATTTAATGTAATTTTATTTAAAATTTTTGGTAAATTTGTTTCGAATTTTTTTAAAAAATTTTTCGAGAAAATAAAGGCTGAAATTTTCTTTTCGAATTTTTTTTATTTTAATTTTTTTTTAACTTTTAGAAAAAAGTTCGGTCATATTTATGTTCAAAAGAAAATTTATCGGAAATTTTAAATATTCTGACATAAATTTTTTTGAAAAAAAATCAACACACATTTTAATTAAAAAGTTAAAAAAAGTATTAAAAAAATTAAGGAATAAATTTATGATATCACATAAACCAAAGGGACCATACTTTTAAAGTTATATAGGTTTTAATGTATATACATTTGAAAAGACCAAAATACCCATAAAGTTAACGGTCAACTGACGAAAATGTTGGTCAAGGGACCAAACCCGATATGGGTCGAAACCACAGGGAGATGATTCGGGAAAAAAAGTTTAGGGACTATTTTCGTTAAACCCGACAGACCACAGAGACCATTTATGCAGTTAACTCCTAATCAAATATCTTTAATTCTCACTAAAACCTCTCTCACTAAAACCTCTTCTCTCAGGTCAAAACACAAAGTGATATTTAATTTCGGACATCACAAAATAGCATTTTGGACACTTAGAGCACCATGTACCCATGGTTTCATCGGCCTGATGCGGTGGGTAAAGTTACTGCCACCTCATCACTTTTTTCTATAACACATGAATCAATCACTCAACACAAGTCATCTTAGAGAGCTAGGTAAGCTGCAGACGAATAACATGTTATTCGTTTGTCACCTCAGCACCCTCTCAATAACACACTAATAACTAAAACACCCTCTCTAACAAAATAACAATAACATGTTATTCGTCACTTTTTTTTCTTCATTTTTAACAAAATACATTTCATTCATTCAAATTAAAATTCAAATATTACAATACAGGAATTAAAAAACATACGAAATTAAAAAATTAAAACATGATTTGAGTTTTTACATTGCTCGATAAACCCTAATGAGCTATTCCTTCTCAGCAATGGTTCGAAGCAACTCGTTCCGAGCCGCCACCAAGTTGCTGGATTTTCTCATATCATTTTCAGTCGTCATTTGCAAAGTATGCAAACCGTAGATGATAAGGGATCAGCTCGCAGCGACTTCGCCCTCATCATTCTAGGACCACGGCTACGCATTTGCTCAAGATACTGAGTCAATACGTCCAACAAAATGTTAGCTAGTGCGACATCCTCCTAGTTCTTCTCGTAGTCGCCTAAGGATACTTCGTCTCGTATCATTTGGTACAGTGGCCATAGTGGGTATTTATAAGTGAAAGAGTTTAAAAGAAGGTTGAGAGAGTTTAAAAGAAGGTGCTTGAAAAAAAATGAATGATGGTAAAAGTGGGTATTTATAAGTGAAAGAGTTTTTTTTGAATTATTTCCATTACTAGACGCTCCCCCATATTCAAATTTAAAAAAACAAAAAATGAGTTGCCAGCGTGCCAATGGCGCGTCCGCCGGTATCCTATGGCGGAGCCATTGGTACACACATAACCCACTAACACACAAATACAACAAAGAAAAGAGAGAAAACCCACCACGTGGGCTGGTCACCACGGCGTGAGGACCAACGGTGTCACCCAAGGTGCCAGTCTTACGCCATGGGGTCGCGTTTTGGGATGGAATTATGGGACAAACAGAGTAGTTGGACTTCATGATGAGGTTATCCAACCTAGGTTGATCACTTTCCGAAAACCGACGTTATTCGAATCGGACCGAAAACCGAATTACTCAAAACTTTGGATCGAGGAATGGACAAGTGTGTTCGGTCTAGAAATAGTGTATTAGGGGTCACCTTCAAAAAGGAAATGTAATTCAATGTCTTGAGTAACAAGGTCTCTGCCAAAGATGATGCTTTTCATGGATGTTAGCCTTATTTTCTGTCTGGGAGGAGGTGATGCAAATTGATTGATAATCCCGCCTTCATGTAGGAAATGTAATCTTTGGTTGAGATCTTTAACAAACATGACCAGAAAGAGCTGTTAAAGAAGCAAACAATTTTCCACATTTCTTGCATTTTCTTACCATTTTTCAAGAAATGCTAAGTTTTATAAAAAAATGATCAAAACCCAAATGGGGTTTTCAAGAACAAAGATCTTTGTCGTACGGATAAAAGACAAGACACATACTTGGTGTGTTCTGTGTTGGGTGGTTTTTCAACGGTTTAGGGTTTTATGATAATTTACTATTTTGTAAACTTAGCTAGGCCCAATTCTACATATGCAAGTGTATTTTTCTAAATACCGGGTGTTCATTGTTCAGGTAATGGGCAGTGCCGTGGAAAAATTAGTGTCACTTCAACACTTTTTTCATATAACATCAGTATTTATCACAACTTCAAAAACACCCTTCCTTCATATAACACCAGAATATGGTGTCATGGGACACCATCTAGACCACACAAAACTCGCTAAAACACAAAAAAAAAACATTTGGGCTGGTTGTGACTGCGCCAGACCCGAAAACGCCACCTTTGGTGTGGCCTTCGCGTTGTCCCGTTGCGTTTTGGAGGTGGCGCCACCCCAAAACGCACAGTACCGAGCTCTCGACTGGTGGATTTGAAGAAACAAGTTAATGCTCCCTTTGTCGCATAATTGTCGATTTTTAAAATGCATAAAGTTTTAAAAAATCTAAAATACTATATTTTTTTACAGATAAAATATCATCTATTCTCAAACTTTTTTTCATTGGTTAAAATGCAAAACGAACATTTAATTTGATACAAAATCTGTGATGAGGTTATACCACCTTTTTTTTAACGGCAAAATTATATTAGAACACTAGCAAGAAGCTAGAAAAGATTACAAGTTAACAAAATTAGGGTTTTGTAACCAAGTAACCCATTTAAGATTACACTTAGAACGGCTAGAGCATCACATGAAAGAATATTGAACAACATCATCGAATAGAAGAGCACGCCTTGGTTGAGAGATTCCAAAAAGGAATTGATTTCTGCAGCGCCAAATAAGCCACCACATCACGTAGCAAACACCTTCAAGGAACTCTTTCAAATGCTTGTGTAAACGAATATTGACAATCTAATTAAGCCACTCATTATAGGAGTTAAAGACCACGTCGTCAATTTCCCACCATAACAGAATTTTTCTCCAAACTTGACGGGCCAAGGAGCAAGAGAAGAAAATATGAGAGGTAGATTCCACAGCCGTATTACAAAGGGGACATAAGATTGAAGGAATATCGATTCCTCTTAACGAAAGATGAGGTTATACCACCTAGGCTGATCACTGTCCAAAAACCGACAAAATCAAAGTTGGACCCAAAAACGGATTGCTCAAAACTCTGGATTGAGCACCGAACAATAAATCACATACAAAATTAGAGATAAAAAACAAAAGATTTTTATTAACTAAAACGCCATGCGTAATTAATTTTGCAAAGGTCATCGTTAACAACTAGTATTTCACAATCTCTAACAATGAACTTACTAGTTACAATATATGTCAATAAATCAGATAGAAAATGTTTTTCAGTTCAAATTAACAGACGAATATGAGTTTTTGACTCGACATAAAGAATGTATTTCGTAATGTTAATTGGTTAAATTTCGAGACGTGTCATTCAGTTTATAAAAAAGTCAAGGTTAAGAAAAAAGCATAAAAAGATGACTTAATATGGATGATCAAGATTGTGTGAAATTGTTGATTTGTGAATGAATTAATGAACAGAGAAAGGTTCATATATGAAATTGAAATGGGTTGTCAAATGGTCAAATTTGCCAAACTTTGAAGGGTTATTATACAAAGAAGTTACTAAAGTTTACCTAAAAGTTCGCCTAAGTTACTAAAGTTTCAAATTGTTCACTTAGGTTACTAAACTTATGAAACATGACATTTGAGGTTACTAAACATATAAAAATATACGTAAACATCACTTAACTTGTAAAAACGCGACATTTATGTTACTTAACCTATTAAAAAATATGCGTTCAGGTTACTCGAATTAACACTGAAATTATAGTGGGGTATGCTTCTTCAAAGTTTAGTAACCTAAGGGAATATTTTGAAACTTTAGTAACTTAAACGAATTTTCGTGTAAACTTTAGTAACTTCTTTGTATAATAACCCTTTGAATATTTTCAATCCTAATTATGTGGTCAAATCTACATTATTTATTCTTACTTTTCTTTCTTCTCTCTTTTTTTTTTCAACATTTGAGGGGTGTAAATAAGCCGAGTCGAGTAATGTCAAATTCGAGCTCGACTCGAATACTAAAACTGGAGCTCAAAACTCGGTATGAGCTCGGTCGAGCTTTGGATTTTGAGCTCGAGCTCGACTCGTTATATGAATCTTGAGCTCGAAGCTTGACTCGAGCTCGATTATTTTCACATTTAAGGCTTGAACTCAATGAATACTCGGCATATCAATCTCGAATCGACTCAATTTGTATGAATATTGAGTAAATATATGTATATAAAAGGGTAAAAGTGTAATTTAATCGAAGATTGATAAAGCTCGCGAGTTTCACGAGCCGAGTATTTTAGAGCTCGATCTCGACTCGAAAATATAACTAAAAAAATTATGAATCTTATTATAAAAAACTACTCAAATCTCAATTTGAGTATCAATTACAACCTAGAAACTGATTCTCAATCAGATAAATTAATAAAACCAAATAATCCACTACTGCTACTCAGTTATGGATCTATTATCTATATTGATAATAGTTCTATTACAACATAACAATAACAAGATCAAGATGATCTAACAGAATTAGGGTTTACAACTTTTGAGAGAGAGAGAGAGAGGAACGATTTTAGAGAGAGAGATGAGTCTAGAAAAGTGAGAGAAAGGAGCTGGGCTCCAGCTTTTATAGCAATGAGAATCCAAAACATGCAACTTTCACCCTTAACTCTTCAAAAGCTTCAAATTCAGCCTAAACTTCATATATCACTGAAACAACAATAAGAATTAGAAATATCAGTCCCTGAACTATATGTTTATCAAATGAGACTATAATTTCAAGATCCCCCCTTAGTCTCAACCTGGTAAACATCTATCATGCCAAGTCTTTTAACCAACTCCAAATGTTGAACTGTATCCAATCCTTTAGTAAGGATATCTGCAATTTGATTTGCAGAGTCCACTTTAACAGTTTTAACAACACCTTCTAAAATCTTTTCTTTTACAAAATGTAAGTCAATTTCAAGATGTTTTGTTCTTTCAGTGAAAATTAGATTGGCAGCTATCTTAATAGTTGAATTATAGTCACAGTGAAGAAAAAGTGGTAAAAGTTTTTCAATTTGAAAATCTTTTAAGATTTTCAAGATCCAGATAACTTCACTGGTTACTGAAGCAAGACCTCTATACTCTGCTTCAGTTGATGATTTAGAAAGAGTATTTTGTTTATTACTTTTTCAAGAAACAAGAGATTTATTAAGAAACACACAATACCCAGTAACAGATTTTCTTATAACAATACACTTAGCCCAATCAGCATCAGAATAAGCATTAAGAAACATACCAGATGTCCTTGCAATATGAATTCCCAAAACTGGATAACTCTTAAGATATCTTAATATCTTAAATGCAGTCTTAAGATGAGAAGACAAAGGAGAATGCATAAACTGACTTAAACAATGCACAACATAAGAAATATCTGGTCTAGTATTGGTCAAGTAAATCAATTTTCCCATCAATTTTTGATAATCAATAATATTCTCTAGTAAAGGATCATTCTTAGAAGCCTCATTAGAAATGACAAGCTTAGACATAAGAGGAGTTTTTGCAGGTTTACATGCAAGTATACCACACTTAGATAACAAGTCAAGAACATACTTTCTCTTATTGAGGTAAATACCTTTATTAGTATCTACAACTTCAATACCAAGAAATAATTAAGTTTACCTAAGTCTTTAATCATAAATTTAGACTTAAGAAACACTTTAAACTTCTCAATCTCAGAAACACTATTACCAGTAATGATAATATCATCCACATAACCCAATAAAGCAAGAAAAACTACTTTATCAGACTTAGTATACAAAGAATAATCAGACTTACTTTGACTGAAACCATTTTCAATCAAAGTTGAAGTCAACTTAGCATTCCATTGTCTAGGAGCCTGTTTTAAACCATATAGAGATTTTTTAAGTCTGCAAACCTTGTTATCAGAAGGAAAATATCCTTCAGGAGGTTTCTGTAGAGAATAAATGACATATGAACAAGGGATTTAAAACAAATCTAGAGGTTGTGTAAAATGAAAAAGATGTAAAGCCATATTATTAGAGTTAAGGAAAAATGAGATGGGAAGATGTGTGTGCTTGAGAGAAAACACACACACTTACACACTTTACAAATGTGAACTTCACCCCTCCATGGAAGTATGAAGGGGGTATTTATAGTCCTAGTGACACACAACTATTGTACTTAGACATTATTAGTCCCTATATGTCACTCTATAAATGATCTAATGTAATTTCGGATATGTCACCATATTTTAAGGCTAACAATCTTCCCCCAATATTTGGACACATACGGAATTACTTACAATGTTCCTATCATGTACAAATACAACAGAAATAAAGTCTTCCAAAGCACTTTCAAAGCTGAAGTTGTCTTGTGAATTCTCTTGGTCTTAAAACTTGTATTCCAGCTTGGATCTTCATTGTCTTTACTTGTACAGGAACCATTGTAGTATGCATGAGTTGGATTAACTTCCCCCTTAATTCATGCAGCATGTCTTGAAAAGCTTTCTTCATAGACTCCTTTTTGGCGAAGTTTCTGAATCAGCTTCCCCCCAAACAACATCCCTATCTTGAGCAGATTCTAAAACATTGATGTAGCTTGAACAATCTTCTACTTGTCATAACGTGACCATAGCGGAGGAATTTTGTAGAAGTCATAACCACCACCAAACGACCACTGGTTATTGTCATCAGGCTTGGTGACATATTAGTTCGCGCGAGAGTTCATGCGAGAAATAAGCAAGTGTGCTTCTCACATTTGCAGAATACTTCACAAACCATTCTAAGTAAGACATGGTAGCATCAAGGTCAATAAAGTCCCGGATGTACACATTTTCCCCCATGATGGTAGGAATACTCATCGGGAAGCATCGTGGTCGTGTACGTTCTATACTCAGAGAAGTTCTTGGTCTTAAGCACAAATCTTGATATACAAAAGAATCATTACCCTTCTTGACTTCAGAAATCCGTAGAGGAGCATGAAGCAAGAATAAGATCACTTGGTATAATCTCAAGGTCTTGTGGAATGATGTCATCGAGAGCTTTGAGATTTAGCTTAGACTATGAAGTATCTTTGTCTTGGAATAGCACAAAAATACCCTTGAAAGTGTTGATTACATCTTAACCTTTAAACTCTCTGGCTAACTTACCAACCTCGTATTCTATAGGCTATTGTCGTGATCACATGGTGAAGTAAACCTGATAATAATACAAACTTTGAAACTAAAAGTAAAATCTCCACAAATGTGTTACTTAATCTTGCAATGTTGTTGATTGAAGAATAGTGTAGATGAAAATCTCTTAGTAACCTTTACCAAACATCAAAAGTAAAGGAAGTAAAACACTCTTGAAATTATCCACATCGGGATCTGCGTGTGACAGCTGAGTACTGCAACGTACTCTTTTAAGAAAAATGATAGGTTATCCAGGTCTTATCCAACCACCCCTTGACTTCTAGAAACTAGTTAATCTATGTCGTAATCATAACTGTATACGTTCAAGCAAGTCATCAATCGATAGAAAATAGAAGAAAGTCTCGATGATGAAATAAGTAGACGCCTCTGTGAAATTCAACTTTAATCGCAAATAAGGGATACCAAATCAACTCCGTGATCACATGTCATCGTAATCCGAATCTCTAGCCATTTTGTCATTTAAGTGAATCTTTTCAGGATCGTTTTGGGATTAAGTGTTGTTGTTTGTGTGGTGTGTTGTTATGGTTGATTGTGTCTTATGAGTCTCGATTCTTGATTGTGGTGTTTGTTTGTTGTTCTTGTTTTGATTATAATATTCCCAAATTCGGTCATATGCCCAAAGTCGGTCACATGCCCACCTGATGCGCGGAAATTAGGTTTTCAAAACAAGGGTTTTCAATGGACAAAACGCAGTCTTCTTGAGACAAAACGCAAGATCTTGAGACAAAACGCAATGATTTGTTGAGATTTGGGCAGCATAACGTTTAGATTTGCTATATAAATGGTCTTCAATGAGGCAAAACGCAGTAACAAATCTCAACCTGTAGACAAATCGCAAGAGCAAAACGCAAGAGACTTGAGGCAAAACGCAGTGGCAAAACGCAGTCTTCAATAAGCAAAACGCAATGACCAAAACGCAGTCTTCAATAAGCAAAACGCAATGACCAAAACGCAATCTTCAATAAGCAAAACGCAATGACCAAAACGCAATCTTCAATAAGCAAAACGCAATGACCAAAAACACAACCCCACAAGATAAAACGCCATAATGATGAACACCCTTTCAGTGTGTCAAAACGCAGCAAGAAAAAATCATCAAACATTCTTAAAAGCTACGAAATGATGTTAAAACCACCTAATAATGATGCAAGGGATAGTTCTAAGCCCGAAAGTACAAATCTTTAACACTTTTAACTATAAACAAAGATCATTCTTGGATTTTCTTGCTATTTTTTTAACCAAAAAAAAATAAACAAACCAACCCACAAATTTGAGCTTATTTAACCACAATAATAAGTAGTCTTAACACTTAGAATTCCCCCTATGCTCTGGTGACATTTGTTATCTCGATTCCCCTTATTAATCACGAGATACGAAGGCTTGGTATAAATGGAACCGAAAAGTAGCCATTGCAATTAGATGAGAAAGGAAAAGGTTGGAAGATGTAGTGTTTTTGTAGAGAGAAAACACACACTTTTACACTTTACAAAAGTGAGATTCACCCCTCCATGGAAGTATGGAGGGGGTATTGATAGTCCTAGTGACACACAGCTATTGTAACTAGTCATTATTAGTCCCTACATGTCACTCTATAAATGAACTAATGTACCTCCGTGTTTGTCACTATATTTTAAGGCTAACACAAATGGTTTTCAAAAACCGAGTTCGTATCAAGTGTCTAATCTATCCGAATAACAGGACTCAATATGAAAATGTATATTATTCTTAGAAGTCTTGTTTCTTGAATATCTTTTATTCAAGCTTGAATAATGTGCAAAATTTGTTTTTTAAAACTTTCCTTAAAGCCTTACCAAGTGTTATACATTTTCGTTTGGTTAAAATATGAGTTTTTTGATAAACATCGATCAGGGATCCAACCGGTATCTGTTCGACAAACAAGCCGGAGCCTTTGTAGGAACAGAACGGCTAGACAGGTTCTACAGTAAGCTTTTCATAATTTTTGTCAACTTCATAAGCCCGTTAAATTACAAACCTAAATCCGTTCGAGTTCATATTGAGTCTTCTTTCTTATAGTATAGTTAAAGGATCTGAATATAGTTTTTAAAGTAAATCTAAATTTCTTAAATACCCCAATAAGTGTCCAAAATTTCATATTTCATATTAACATAAAAAACTCAAACTTTTGGAGTCAGGCAACTTGGCGTTGGGCATCCTTTGAACATTAACCAACATTCCACTTTAAAATTAAAGTATTTTGTCATTAATCATGCTTGGTATACACTCGTCATACTCAAACCACAAGGCGAAAAGAATTTTTCATATGATACGGTATAAGATTGTTGCTCTTGTTTGATTTGCTTGTATATATTGATTGTATGCCTATCTATCTTTGTATTTTGAGCTTGCTTATTTGTGAAATGTAAATGTCAACCATGTCTTGTTGTTTCCATGCTTGTATGTCAATTTCGATGCTTAAAGAAAATATGGTTTCTAAAGGAGTGTTTGGGTTAACTCATATCTTTGTCAAAAACAAATTTCCGTAAAATGTTTTGTCATCACCATATTAGGTAATGTGATATGTCATATAATGTGTGATATGCTATATGAATAATTGTTTAATCTTATTGTGTTTCATATACTATTTGCTTCCTATATGTGCTCTTGTTATTTGAGATGCCATGACTACTTGTGTGTATTTGACGTTCGTTATGTTTTGGCACCATAGTGGCTTATGATAAATCTAGTGCACCTCAAATAGGCATATATCTCTTCCTTTGAATTTGCTTTGTCAACTTCTCGCATCATCTCAATTCTTTTACAAAATCTTTGAGAATAAGACACAAAGATATGCTAGTTGTTTGTCTACTTGTTTTCCGTGTTTTAGAACTATTGTGGTTTTGCTTTGACTTGTTTTTGATTCTTAAGTTCTTGTTTGACATTCTAGGTTGCTCTTTTGTGTTCGGTTATTCCATGTTTATTCGCCATTTGAAGATTTTCATAGGCATCGTACATCTTTTATTAGGCATACATATATTTCTTTGTGTTTAATATATCAACTATTGCATAACATTATTATCATAGTGAATTAAGTAAGTTAGTTAAGTTATTTCTTATATGCTCATTGAAAGTGGGATTGGAAAAATGAATGTTTCATACGAAATACTCAAGCAAAGATGAAATGTAATGATGTCTAGTTTTAGTTTTAAAGTATTTTTTTCAAAAATGATAATCAATAGTTAATAATTTATTGCCTTGGTTAATAAGGGTCAACACTAGTCGTTTGGCACAAACCTATATAGAATCGATTCATGCCTTCATTATGACAATGTGTGTATTCGTTATTTACTGCATGTGTTTTTGTATATTAAATTCCAGAAGCTCTTGTTAATTACTCTTTCACATATAACTTATAAATACCAAGTACTATATTTACTAGGGGAAATTTATATCATTGAGCCTCTTAGGGGTGTACGTATCGACGAGTTGTAGATTTACGATTTTAATGTGTCTCCTGGCTCCTCATTCGATCACTTTCATGACACTCTAGATTACGATAATCACGAACGTTAGTATGTTGAACCCATTCAAAATTGTCTTATGAAATTAGTGGTCTTAATGGATTTGTACAATGTTTTTCTCATCTTTTTTCAAAAGACAATTTCTTTTTATCATGGCGGGTTTTCGCAAATTTTAAATATTTTTTTAAGAAAAATGGGGCATTTCATAAATACATTGGTTAAATATTATCTACACATTCTGACATTGTAATTTCTTCTTGTAAATCTCATACCACTAGTATCACCAATATTGTTCTCCATTTCTCAAACATCCCTCTAATGCTATTATTTTCTATTATTGTGGATATAATATGATATTATCCTTGTTAGTCTTTCAGTGACTTTCTTGCATTAGTTATTCCTTGTGTTGATTGGAATGCTCTTGCCTTGAATTATTTGCAATGTCATTATATGGGTGTTTGATGACTTTTTGATTAATTAATGATAATTCTTAAGAAAGGTATTGTTATGTCTTAAATGCTTTTATGCTATTGTTAAGGATTAAACATGAATTGCATGATTTTTTTCTCTTATGTGATGTCTCGTGTGATCTCATAATTTGTCATTTTGATACATGGTGATTTTTGATTATGGGAAAATTTTAGCTTGTTAGTTTTTTCCTTTGTTGGCACTTACGTTATATTTCTTTTCGTATGAAATACTATGTTAATGCCATGCCTCAATCATAATTTACATGATATTCTCATGTTTCTCATTTTATGTCAATGTTACATGATTTATTTGTCTAATTGTGCAATCTATTATGTCAAGCATTTTTTTTGATATATTGTAGAGTTTAGGATTCTTCTTTTTGAATCCGTATTGTTTTAATTAAGATAAAAATCAAAAAACAAGCGAATGAAACAATACATCAAGGTTGATACTTATTTTTGGACTAATGAACTCGAACTCAAAAGCATTATGAGGTTCTATTGTGTTATCTGTTTCCTTTGTCGCAATTATTCGCCTTCATTGTTAGGTGCAATTGATTTTCTAATATTCTTTAATGATCTTTTTACTTCAATAAATGTGTTTCGGTTGATCTACTTTGGACTCATGCTCTTGTATGAATATTCTTATTCCTAATATCAAATGTTTTTCGAATGCGCACCATTGCCCTTGTTTATGCTAGTTGCATCATTTGAACCATAATCATTTTAGTTTTTCTTAGTTTGTGTGTCTTTTGTAAAACATGTTTTGTTTTATAAATGTCTTATCTACGTGTCTACTTATTAAGTCATTCTGTCATGTTAATACTTGAAACAAGTTTTCTTTCGTGCTTGTTGGTATAAATGTTTGAACTATCATGTTGTAAAATGATATTCTTGCTTCTATCCTCTACTAACTCTTTTGGATTTGTGTAGGTCGATTAAGATCGATTTCCTTATCAAGATAATTTGTGCTCATTCGCACATATATCATAAATTAACTCCATATCTCTCTTCTTTTCATTACATGCTTATTATTACATAAACATAAATTTTGTTAGTTTCTTGCAATTGTCAATCTCATCATTCCGCCACTCTCACAAAAATTTCCATGTCTAGAACCCCAGTGCTTCATCAACCCAACAAGGTAAGGTTTAGAGTTAAACCCTTTTACTTCTTTTCAAAATAGGTCTGTTCTCCGAGGCATCTCCTATAATAAGACATCATCATGAACCCTTCGCACCACACTCAACCCACATCCTACTAGGTAACTCACAACAAATACAACCCATGTTGGTTTAAATCAACTTCCGCAATACATAAAGTGCTACACTTAAGTCTAACTAAACCTTCCTGTATAATAGTTGCACCTTTTTTTGCTCTTCTTCTTCACATCCTACATCTTGTGTCTTAACTCTCTTCAACAATGCTAAAGAAATACAAAACTAAAATATAATTGTACTCATGAATTAGTGTTTAGGCCATGTTGTTTTGTCAATCCAAAAAACTTCTTCTCCATCTACCTTTCAACTATTATCTCCACCATTAGGGGACCTACACTTCGGGTAAGACTACACAACTTCTCTTAATAATCACTCCACACCACTATCTCAAACAATTATAATACTCCAATTGTAATTTGTTTTCTTACTCCTAAGTCAACTCCTCCTCACATTGACTTTGCCACAACCCGCTCCTACTTCATACTATCTAAGCTATCCTCACCTGAGCTATTCAACCATTGATTCACATGAATCTATTGTTCTATACTCCACCATCTTTTTCATCTTTCCTTGTTTCTGCTAGAATGATTCTACACCATATACAAATTCTATCTAAATCCTAGAAACATCTCCTTGCAAACTTTGAACGTTTTGGCTAAATGAGCCACCTCCCTTGATTCCTATGAACTCTCTTTTCATTTCTGCCAAACTCCGGAGTTAGGAACCATCACTTCCTCCTTCTCCATCCAAATTCATTGGCATCTTTGAGTCATACCTCATACTACCATACAGCTCACTTCCTTATGGTTCATTAGCCAAATTGAATTTCGTTATGAAATATGGGTATCATTTCTCAACCACAATATGTTACTTAACATTCTCTACATACCTAGCCAATAAAACCCACAACCTCGTTATGAAGTAGTAGGGTTTTTACTCTTTGGACATTATTTTTACTTCCTTTTATACTTTTCTAAGAGTTTCTTTTGGAAAATCATATTGCATTCTAGTTTTAGAGAATCATATTGCATTCTAGTTTTAGAGAATCATATTGCATCTTGTTTAATATGACTTCCTCGAAAGACGAAATTACACTAAATTTTCTTTTGTAGGTTCAAGCATATACTCCTTATGGTCTATGGCTTACTCTTCATAGGATGAAGTCAGAAATTCATTTTTTTTGTAGGTTATATTTTGGACGCCACTTGAGCAAGGGGAGCTTTCGTCATATGATACATATTGGTCGTCTATACATTTGTTGGTTATGACATATAATCTATTTTATGGATAATAAGCTATTTATTTGCACTAAATTTTTTGTTTTTTCGGAATCATACCTTGACGTCCTCGAGCAAGGGGGAGCTTCCGTCGAGCTTTCATAGCATGCATCTTATATACACTGTGTTGTATATATTTTACTTGTCCAAGGATGAATCTAGTTTTGCTCTAATTTTGTTTTTAGCTTTTTTTTAATCATATCTTAAAGCCTCTAAACTAAGGGGGCTAGCCTCATCAAGGGGGTGCATTGCACGCATTCTTCTTCATTATTTCTCTTCGAAACCAAGCCTTTTACTTATGTTTTCACACATCCTTTCTTCATCCAATATTCTCTAGTATCTATATAATATCTCTCTCTCTAAGATTCTCTTTCTAATCTTATGTAGGTAATTCACTTCAAGAAAGGAATTTCCAAATACACGAAGATGTCATTTTTCATCATCATTCTTACTCTTCTACAATCCTTTGTGAAGATGTCATTTTCTTCATCATATAGTTTTCATAATTTTTTTATATGTTGCACAGAACTAACCCTATTATAGGTTAAGCTTTCAAATTTGATGCAAGGATCCTCTATAAACCAAGGAAAATAACCTAGAGAATTCAACAATCATAAAGGATTGGAAAGTAGGCAAATAAACTTCATAGGGAAGAAGCAAGCTCGTCTTTTTGGGATGTATGAAGGTATAACTCAAGGGAAACAAACCTTTGTGCTTTGACTGAAGGGGAGAAAGAGTGCTAAACGATATAAGGTAATGTAAAGGTTAGTAAGCGGATACAAGTAACTTTTCTTCTTACTGATATATATTTGTTTTCACTTTTGTTTGTCATCATCAAAAAGGGGGATATTGTTAGGGCATATATATCGTTATTTAATCTACACATTCTCTTTTGTTTTGATTATGAAAATACATCGTTTCTTGTTATAACATATACGTTTAAAGATTTTCAAGTTACATCGTCATACAATATGGTATTAAAATACTTTAAACAACTCTTGTACGCTCTCGAATCCTCGTATGTTACAACACAGGTCTTCAGTTACATGTCTTGTTATGTTGCATTAATGATTCAAACCTCTTTCCATTTGATTCTACAAGTATTTTACTTTAAAAAAAAAGTAAACTTTATTTTGGATTCTAATATCAACTAGCATTTTACTTTACAAAAGTTATACTTACACTTTAATTATACAAGTTTTTTTTTTTACTTTAGGAAATAGAATATAAAATGACTTTTTACCTCATGCATTTCATATCTAAATCTGAAAAAATATCGTCATGTTTACATAAGTTCTTTCAAGATTTTGCAAATCTAATATTAGTTGTTTAATGTTGGCTCGGTGCTGTTGCTTGTGGCATGCGGTGCCCCTTCTTCATCTAGCACCGGAAGTAACTGGGATACAGTTAGATTTTTAGCTTATAAATAACAAGCTCTTTTCACCATTTGATACAACTTTCACATACATTTTCTCTACAATTCTCATATCTTTTAGATCAGTTGCAATAGTCATTAATCACCCTTATTCTCATGTGAGGATAATGTCTTACAAATACATTCTTCTTGTTGTTAAGGCATTAACTCTCATTTTGTTGTAAGCATACACCCGAAATGATTCACCGAATTAAGCATCAAGATCTTGCCATCTACATCCACCAAAGCAAGAGTCCTTGCCATTTCCATCCATCACCAAGCATATACATAAAAAGATCTACAAGACTAGAGATCTCATGTTATTCATTTTTTTGAAGACTTCCCATCAATGGAAGTTTGTTTAGATCATCATTCATTCATTTGCATTTATCAATCAAACACCATGTAATATGTAGAGGTTATATGGGTTATTTCTAGTGGGTTAGAATATGGGTTGTATTGTTGTATTGAAAGGCATGTTGGGTTGGTTCTACCCTTTGTGTAAGAACCCGGTATTTAGCTTTTTACTGGATAAAGTGTAAGCGACGATGGGTTGGTTCTTCCGGTGACAGGACTCGGTATTTAGCTTAGTACCGGATAAAGTGTAAGCAACATTGTGTAAGGTTTCTTCGTATAGAAGGGAGTTTGTTGATCTAGTGAAGTAACTCTCGAGTTGGGTACTCGGGGAGTAGAGTAGGGCGGAGAGGAGCTCCGTGACCGAACCACTATAAATCATCGTGTTCGGTTTGCTTTCTCTTTTACATATCATCATCTCTTTACTTTATAATCATGCTTGTGTTTGTGTTGTGACTACGTGTTTATTTTATGTTTTCCATTGTTCATATAGTCAAAGACTATATTTGGTACGTTTCATATTAAGTCACGTTTGTTCGTGTATTTGATGCAAAAAATTTAAGATTTTAATCAGAAACGTATTCACCCCCCTCTACGTTTTCCACAATTGGTATCAGAGTCATGTGGCTCTAGTTTTCAAAATAAATGGTTTTCAAAACCGAGTACGATCCATGTATCAATTTTTTTTGAAAAGCGGGACTAAAAATGAAAAGTATGTCATTGCTTTATATTTAGAAGTCTTGATTCGTGAATATCGTTGTTATACAAGCTTGAATAATGTCTAAAATTTATTATATAAGTTTACCTTAAAGCCTACCAAGTGTTAAACCTTTTAGTCGGGTCGAAATATGCGTTTTTGTAAAAATCGATCAGAGCGGCGGTTCTATTCATTATTAAAGGCGGTTCTGTTTGTTATTAAATCCAGTTCTGTTCTGGCGAGCCGATTCTACAGTAAACTTTTCAAAATTTTGATCAACTTCAAAAGCCCGTAAAATACAAACCGTAAATCCGTACGAGTCGTGCCACCTATCGTTTCGAAGA
>BQNB010029567.1:0-49112 GCA_026074375.1 Tanacetum coccineum | reverse complement strand
AGGACGATCCTCATGATGATGCTCATCCTGAGGGGGAGAATAATGCAAAGAGGCAGAAGACGTCTGCGCATGGAACCTTTGTGTTTGGAGAATCGTCATCTGGTCAAGATTATAAAAGTGAACCAAGTCCATCAACGTCAGGTAATCAAGAACAATATGATGATTTTGATTTTTAGACGGATTCTTATGCCACAGATGATGATGAGATACCTAATGAGAAAGTGTCACAAGAACTTGTGGATGAAATGTCAGATACTCTTGATGAAGCAAAATTACGCAAAGTTGTTAATGAAATGTTGAGACAATGATGCACTTTAGGAGATGAGCATCAATACCACATTGATCAGATGCAAAACTTCTTGAAGAATGATATTACGTGGGAAAGCTGAAAAGAAATTTTAGTATCATCACATTCACAAAGACCCACTTCAGTTGTTCAAAGCTGCCAAAGAGATCCTAAAGCTCTTGCACTATCTGCGGTTAATCAAGATTTATTGTACCTAAAAAAGGAAGCTCGGGACCTAAGAAGATTGTGATGTCTCTTCATAAGTTTCCTGCAGTTATCTTTTCTGGTGATGATATTGAATAAAGAACTTCAAGATGGGTAGACAAGTATGTAAAGAAGTTTAATCTATATGCTCGATACAATGTCGAACCATTGAAGATCCACATGAAGATCTTCGTACATCAACGAATACAAAAGATCTGGAAAAGCCAAAGATTGTCTACTCAAATTCAAAGATTTTTCAAATCATCAAGACTTATTGAGAACTAGGACATGAGCACAAGTTTATAACAGAGATTGTTGTAAGAAGAGCAAATGGTAGCATAGTGTCAATCACAGAGTCAGATAACAAGAACCGCAACAAGAATGATATTGAGGATATGTAATCCGTAATGTTAACACAAGGTGACGACTCTGTGAGACTGGCTTTGTTTGGTGAAATTGGTTTAGTCTTCATCGGAGTATAGTTGATCTGGGAAAGGTACATCAATTTCCACTAGGTGTGAAAAAGCTTTTCACAGTAGGTCAATTTTACTGCATCACAATCTTTTTCTCAGATGGAGAGTAACATGGTGTTCTCCCTAATCTCGAATATGGCTCTTATTCGTTACTAACATTCTACGATTTTTACAAGAACACTAGAAAGAAAATAGAGTGATGAGACATCAAGAGGTACATAAGTTCTGTGATGCTACTTTAAAAAGAGTATTAAAAGGGTTAAAGAGCTATAATAACGATGTAAAGCATGGGTATGTGACTCCAAGTCTCAGTAATAAAGATGTTGAATACCTGCAACTCTTTAAGGAAGAGATTGAAGAACGGTTGAAGCATCGTGATCAAATGAGACGTTGGGAAATGTACGTAAACAGAAGACCACTAGGATCAAGAAGGGAACGCCTAGAATAATCGACCCTTAGGGGGAGATTGTTAGGATCATAAAAGTGTCGATTATGATACTTTAAGTGGTTTTATTTATTTTTAGTGTTTAGTCTTTATTTTTCATAGTAGAAAGTATTTTGTAATAAGGAGAAATATGCTAAAAGTAGAAAATAGCATATTATCCAAAGACTAGAGACTAAATAGAAAAATTAGAAAAATAAAGGAAGGGAAGCTCTCCTCCTTCTCCTATAAATAGCCACATAATCATCATTAGGTGGTTAAGGCTTGTAACAAACTCATCTTTCCCTCCCTTTTCTCTTTTGTTATAAAATTTGAAATTGTGAAAGACTTGTCTTCCTCTCTTAATTCTTTCTATTCTACATCATTTAATATCATGTGATACAATCTAAATCAAGACCTAACAAGCTCTTGAAATTTAACAAATGTTAGTTTGACAAGTTATGCTTTATCATGATCCAGTTACTCAAGAAGACTTTACATTACCAATCATAAATGTTTGTGGATGTAAAGCACGTAAGAAGACCTAATAATGTACTGATATATTTTGAATTAATGATGTACTGATATATTTGTTACATTCTTAATAAATCTTTTCTCAACTGTGTAGGCGATATCGATAAGCTGATATCGATTCGAAGCCAAATCAGGTGTGGAAAGGGAAAATACACATCTGGTGAACTAAGATATTCACTAATGAGAAATATTGAAGCAACATATGGAAATATTGATTATGTTGAGGTGAGACTTTAATTGTAATTAGTCTATTATGACAGTTCCGATAACCAATCACAAACACCACTCATAACTGTTAGAATTGTGATTTGCAAGATGGTTATTTGAATATGAACTATATATGATATATGCTTATGCATTAGCTTTTTTTCAACTATTCTAATTAGGTAAACTGTCATATTTCTCACTTTTTTGTTCTGGCTTGGTAATTGCTTATCGCTTTCTTGATATTATGGGGGTTTAGGAAGCACATTGTCATCTATTAGGCCGCTACTATTTTTGGGATTCGCTAGACTTCTGTCTACAACTGGTGTTTTGTATCAGGTAACTTTGTTCCCATTCTCCTTTGAATCTTAAATATAAATAGCTATATCTGCCCTCTTGCATGCTAAGTTACATAATATCAGAAACTCGGATGAAAATCAGTAGCAAATGAGATAGTAGTATTCATCTACAGTCGTCTATTTTATTTTCCAGGGGTGAATTCAGAATAACATGACTTTCTATACTTGTTAATATTGTAGACAAAAGTGAGGACACATACATGTCCTTCAATCGATGAGGGAAAAATGGACAGCATAACACATGTCACAAATCTTCTCCATTTTAATAGTTGGTGCTTCACCGCAAGGTTTTCACCTTTTTTCTCATAACTTATGTCAAAATTAACTATGATTTACATTATTTGCTCATTTGGCCATGTTTTTTTCATACTTATGTGTTATACCTCACTAGCCGGTTTCATGGGCATTAATCTCCATTTTTTTCTGTACCACAGTCTGTATCAGGCTCGCCGCAAAATCATTACCTATTAATTGGGACACACACTGTCATCGTGGAAGTTACTAAAGCTAATTACAATATGTTTTAGCAGCAAAGACAGGCAACTATCAACTGCCAGTGGTGGTAAATCGACAAAAAGTTTAATCGGTGAAATATCCCCCAAACATGATAAGAAATTACAGAAAGGTATTTAATACCCTTTTAAATTTCATAGGTTATGAAGTATATACTAGAAGGTGTTTGGCTTTGTTTAAATTTTATCATAAATTATGATACAGCTGATTTTGTTTGGGGAATTCCTAAGCTTGCTTAAATTAAGTTAATGACTTGTTTATTGTCATAAACTCATAAAGCAATGAAGCCTGGTAAGTCTATACTAAGTCAGCTTTATTGGCATCTTTCAAATTTCAGTAATCTACTACATACACCATAGCTAGAAGTGATGGGAATGAAACTTAGTTGTTATATAAAAGGGTGTTTGGATGAACTGATTATTGCAACTCAAAATCCCTATAATCACTAAAATCATGCTTCTAAACACTTGGCTTGCATGCTATCTTTGTATGCATACTACGATATTCAGGAGGAGCACGCCGAAGCAATTGAAGCAAAGCTAGCCATCATTTGAACTGTATAAACCCCCAACAAGATTATTTATGTTGAACATTAGTTATGTGTCTTCCGTGTATTACCAATGAATGAACTCCGGCCAAAATACATATTCAAATCCAGGTAATTATTTTATTGACGAACTTTATGCCAAGATGTATTCTTTGCTTTTTAATAGTTAAGTGACAGTAGCATCAATTGCTTTGTTGATCACTTTTGATAGTAGTAATGATGGAAATATTTAATTCATATAGGATACACATGATAGTGAAACAAATTAAAGTTGAGACATTAACTTATATTTTTACCATATAATGTATGACACTCCTAGTGAGATGATTATGGCCATACTAATAGGTTCAGCCATTCTGTAACGAGCTCAAGGAAAGTGGACGTTGGATTGGATACTGTTTTACTAATGATTTTGCATGTTTTAATGTGTTTAATATTTGGTTAGGATAGATTATTATCCAATGTCAAGTATTATTTATTTGGAACTCATCAACCACATCACCAAATTGTTTGTTAAAAAATGTATCTCTTTTTCAATTAATTTTTGTTGAGTTGAAAAATGAGATGGAATGGCACACTTGTATAGTGGTTAAAAATGGGCAATTTATATATACAGGTGGTAATGGGTTGACCCAAAGGAGTTTTGGTTTATATCTTATAATTTTAGGTAATTAGCGTGTACATACTACTTAAAAAAGTCAAAATATTTTGATAATAATCTAACTCTAAGAAAATGATTCATGATGCTGAATCATTAAAAGTACGCTTCAAGTGACATTCGAACAATTTTGACACAATTGGGTTTAAGCATATTTTTTATTACCCACTTGACATATAGGAGAAAGAACATATCCGGACCAACTTGATGTATGTAGAAAGTTGTGCTTGGCGAGTAAGTATCACTAAGTCGGTCGAACGCGATCTGCCTTCGATGACCTAGTCGGTCAAGCACATGTCGCTCATTGTATCTTAAGCGATCCTGCACTTTCAGTCTCTCTGATGGATTACGGTACCTTGCGGACAAGGTCCTGGCACTTAACTTTTGAGATCCTTCTCTTATTCTTCTTTTCTTGAGACTTTCTTCGAAGTCCAGCATAGCATGGACTTCTTTTCGCTTGTCACGGCGAATCTTGTCCATAATGACCGGCATGATATCCTCGTAATGCTCTTCACAGAAATCCTGGATGTTCACCCTGGGTGTGGCATCCGCCTCTTTCGGCGTCTTTTCTTTGGTTGTAGGTTTCGTGACAGTAGTCACAATGGGAGTTGTATTAGCCATTGCGCTAATTTTCCTTAGAGTAATTCCTAGTGTTGGGTCCCACGGATGGTGCTAACTTGTTGATACAAAATTTAGGTCGGGTCTTCTTTGGTCCGAATAGACTGCTATTCGGGTATGAAGTGCCTTGTTCTTGTACCAAGTGAATTTGTTTGAAGAACCCTGCAAAAGGAATAAAACACCGTTAACCTTATCGTGGGAACGGATCCCACGATTAGACTCCGGCATGAGAGTAAGTATGTGACTTTAAGAGAGTAATCGAGCGTAACTAGGGTTTGTAAGATACCTGTATTGATGATAATTGCGTTCCTTTTATAGGTTTAATACCCCTTAGGGTTTCCGTATCGTTCGGCCCAAGATACGACCGATATTTTAGTGATTCGGTATTATCCTAGATGATTTAAATAAGTAAAGCATATTTCTTATTTTATTAGGTTATCCTTAGAGATAATTTGTGAGGATACCGCGGCCACGGACAGCATGCCGGTAGCCGTGACCTGCGAGCCTAAGTAGCCGTGACCGCGATGCTGGGCCGATTAGCACCTTTCATAGAAGTATAACATGCATTCTAGTTTCCAATAATTGTACACGAAATGAGAAACTCACTTGGTGGTGACTGATCCTCTATAACCATTCTTGATCAACCTTATACCTTTTCACCTCGCATACACTATTGTTACCAATAAAACATTCTTACGGTTCAAAAGCCATTGTTGTTCCTTAAAACCAGGGGAATTACGAAATCAAGCCTTAACTTGTAGTATTAACTTGTTATCAAAAGGTACTACATAAATAAATTTGCTAACAAAAGTCTTGTTCTCATGGAGCACTCCCTGATTTTATAAAAAGAAAAACTGGGAAGAAATATCTTTGAAATCTGTGTTAGACTTGTAACAAAATCCATATGGTGAAAAGAAAATTCCAACTCACAATCTCTCTGAAGCATTTCCACATTGAAATAATATATGGATTATTTCATAGCAAATCCAACTAATGATTGCTATGATTGCCCAACTGATGATAATTTATTTCATTTTCCTTTAAAAATAATATGATAATAATAATAAGAATAATAATGAATTCAAACAAGATTGGAAGATATAATACCTAAAATAACCTTATTTGACACTTTCCCTTGAAGTGGTCCAACCACATTTATACAGCCTTAGTTTCTGTCAATGCTTTGAACAAACAGTCATTGATACTGATATCCTAACCCTCAACAAAGCATCGTAATCGGGTCTTTCTATCTAGCTAGCCTATGCTTTATCACTACTAAAGAGTCTCAACAAATTTAAGTACTAATCTTCCTTTCTCTTAGTTCTTAATGTCGTTAATGACAAAGTACAAAATACTATCCTTTTATTACTAGTTACTTGATTGATATAACTCCATTAACAAAACAAAAATAAACCTTTATAAGTATCGATAACGAGTAATTTTTGTTTAAATAATTTGAAAGAAAATACGATATTTTGTTCAATACCTATATAAGTATCGATAACGAGTAATTTTTGTTTAAATAATTTGAAAGAAAATACGACATTTTGTTCAATACCTATATAAGTATCGATAACCCATAATTTAGTACCTTAAATACAAAAATTTACAAGCTAAAAGTTATATATAAATCGTCTCTCAGTGGAAGATAGGTACATATGAATTCTAGGTTTGTTTTAGAATATAGTGGCACGACTTTCATCCTAGAATTTCCATATTAACTAGAATCAATCTCTATACAGCCTAATTTGATGTAAAATTAACTTACATCTTTATTACTGGTTAATGACTAACAAGATCAAAAGTTTATATATTTGGGACAGGAAGGTAGAAGCATATGCGTACAAATAATTTTGGGACAAAAGGAGTATTAATGTAAACTCACCTACCCACCTAATCTACACCTTGGACCCAGTTGGGACTTTACTCTCAATGCTAAGCTAAAAGACTGTTGGACAAGCACAAAGAATCTTATTTTGTTATAAATACATTCCATAAAACTTCAAGCATATGTCTCTTGCTGTAGAAATGACAATGTTCAGAAGTTTCATTTCTATTTTGATTCTTCATGTAGCTTATATAGTTTATGCTCAAAATGATCAATCAGGTACGTACATATAATAAGAATAGAATATTTTTTTATAATACATATTCATGAATAAAATGAAGTACTAACCCTTTTCTTAGCAGGCTTCATTAGCTTAGATTGCGGATCACCCCCTGGCTCATATACTGATAACTCAACAGGCATTAATTATGTTTCAGACGAAGGGTTTATAGAAGGTGGTGCAACTTATAAATTTGCCACTAGCAGCAATAGTTTCCAACTAAGCTCCCTAAGATACTTTCCTGAACATGAACGAAACTGCTACACTCTCCGACCGCTACAAGGGAAAAATAATAGGTATTTGATCAGGGCGATAATTGGGTATGGAAACTATGACTATAGAGATCAAAACCCTCAATTTGATCTTTATCTTGGAGCAGATTATTGGGCTACAGTTAACATTACAGACCGCATGAAGGCAAAGGCCTACGAGATAATACACCTCAGCTTATCAGATTACATAAACGTTTGTCTCATAAATACAGGGCATGGAATCCCTATTATTTCAGCTTTAGAACTAAGGCTTTTGGATATCACCATGTACGAAGGTCAATTTCAATCACTAATCCGCTTCCATCGCCGCAATTTTGGTTCAAATGAAACAGTCAGGTCAGCATCTTTAATTTCTCAACGCCAAGCAAAAAATAAAGCAAACAACTTATGGTGCAGTCCAGCTTGGTTATTATTAAATATTTTTTGGCTTATACAGATATAAAGACGACGTGTACGATCGGATATGGTATCCACAGTCTTTGCCTGGCTGTAGAGCCGTAAATATTTCTGATGTAGTTTCTGCAGGACCTTCAGACGAAGAAAAAACACCCTTAAAGGTGAGAAGCACTGCCTTAACACCTATAAACTCTACGAACATGTTAACGTATAGTTGGGTTGCCAATGCCAGTGATAAGTTTATCATCTACATTCACATTGCTGAAGTTGAAGTACTAAAAAGCAACCAGAAAAGAGAATTCAACATTTATCTTAATGGCGCCCACTTGTTTGGACCATTTTCACCCTCAACTAGCTTAACCACCATAACCAATCAATCAACTCATACTGGTTTTTCAAGCTATGAAATTGAACTAATTCCAACTCTAGATTCAACCCTCCCTCCTCTCTATAATGCGATAGAGACTTATACAGTGAAGCAACTCGTACAGAACCAAACACAAGATCGAGATGGTGAATATGTACTATAATAGTAACATGCATTTTTTTAGTGACGTGATTTACATAATATTTTACTTATAATTTAATGCTATTTCCCTTTGTTCTTATCATAAAATTAGCTGCAGCAATCTCGAATACCAAGTATACGTATGGGTTAAAAAGAAACTGGCAAGGGGATCCGTGTGTTCCACATGCATATGCATGGGATGGTCTTAACTGCAGCTACAAAGATACGCTGACACCTAGGATCATATCCTTGTATGTATTCCATTTAACGACTATCACTGAGTAATAGTTCTGTTTTATAACCATTGAGAATTACTTATATAAATTTGATGTAGGAACCTGTCCTCTAGCGGATTAATGGGAGAGATAGCCACTGCCTTGGCTAATCTCACTATGATAGAATCATTGTAAGTTCTTTCTAACATAGTTGGCATTCTCCGGTTGAATTGGCTCGAATGGATCACCACCCCAAGAGTGGCTTGCTCCATTTAATTGTATCATGCCTTCAAAACAATAGCGTATACTACTTGATCATCTAAAATAACTTATCTAACTTCGGTATATATTCTTGTTCAGGGATATGTCCAACAACAACTTGACACGAATTGTGCCGAAGTTTCTTGCAGATCTAGATTTCTTAAGATTTCTGTAAGTTACCTGGTTGTAGATCTCATTTACTAGTTTTGATACGGTACCTAATGGTTTTACATGGTGTTTCTTATGGAAATTTAACAGGAAATAATTTCACAAGACCACTACCAGCAGAACTCCTAGCAAAGTCAAAGAAACGGTCGTTATTTCTAAGGTTTGCTCTTTAGCATAGAACTATACTCCAAGAAATAGTTAACTGGCATTCAACTAAATTTGTTCTTACAGTCTAACATTTACTATAATCAGCATTGAAGAAAGTGGCGATCAAGATAAAGGTTATTGTCTCAATGGGTCATGTAAAAACAAAAAACATACCAAGGTGGTTATTCCAGTGATAGTAGCAATTGTCGTAGTCATTGTACTACTGATCGCATCTGTCATAGTATGGAAATATAAACGGTGAGAAACAAAAGGTTTTTAATATCGTTACCTCATTATCTTATAGCATGATAATTTCATATATCTGCTTATCTAAAGAAAATCTTATGAAACGGAAAGGTTTCTCAGTATTTGAATCGATAAATGTAGATTTGGCCATAAAAGAGGACGCTTTTTGTTGGTGATTTTAGTGTCATCAACGGCCATTTAGGTAATGACGATTTACTAGAGACTAATGAGATTTCATATTCGGCTCGGATACGAGTTAGGGAAGTGTGGAGTGCACACTCGTTGAGCTAATATGTTTTCGACCATGACAAAAATGCAGGGGTCAAGGGGGCTGCGCCCCCTTGCAGGGTCAAGGGGTAGCGCCCCTTACGGGGTCAAGGGGCAGAGCCCCTTGCTGGGGTCCCGCTGACCTAAACGGTATATTTGGGAGGGCTGCCGCTCGTTGGGGTCTGGGGGCAACGACCCCAGCGGGGTTCCGGACAGTGCCCCAACCCAAACGGTATATTTGGTGCTCCAAGTAAGTTATCTGTTTTCCCCCCTCTTATTTCCCTGTTAAAAAAACAGTTGTGAAAGTTAGTTTCAACCAACTTTAACTGCTTAACTGTCATTTAGAATTTGTTTTATAAACAGATCCATTAGCCTCATTTATACATACCAAAATACACTTACAATTTCCCTATTGTTCTTGATTTGTGATTCTTGTGCCTAGAACACAAATTGGCATTCTCTTTGTATTATACCGATTGAGATTTCGTGCAACCCAGGTATTTTGTAGGGTCGAAATACTTAATACGGAAAGTGAATTCAACACGATACAACAGAGATATCCAGGATCATCACACACACCCCAATTTCTAACAAACGTATTAAGTATTTGTTGTGATCATGGCTGGAAATATAGTGAAGGAGATGACTACGATGAGAAACTAGATAAGTTTGAAGGGCATGATTTTAGGCGATGGCAAAAGAAGATGCATTTCTTGTTGACGACGTTGAAGGTGGTTTATGTGTTGACAACACCGATTCCTGAATTGATGGAAGATTCAACAATAGAAGCAATAAGGATAAGGGCAAAGTGGGAGAACGATGACTACATATGCCGAGGGCATATATTGAATGGTATGTCTGATTCTCTCTTTGATGTATATACAAATGTTGAATCGGCTAAGGAGTTGTGGGATTCACTTGAATCCAAGTGCATGGCAGAGGATTCTTCAAGTAATAAATTCCTTGTTAATAATTTTAACAATTACAAATTGGTTAATGGTCGATTTTCTAGGACCGGTCATGGACCAGTTAAGTACAATGAACTCCTTTAGGATCCTTGGGTCATTACACACAACATGGTTTTTTGAAAATGGATGATCCATTTCTGTTGTTCAAGTATAATTGTTATGTTGCCTGTCCTTCTGGAAGGATTTTAAACATACTGTTGAAACATGTTAAAGATGATTTTGTCTTTGTCCAACTTTGGTAGTCACTTGGCATAGAGGAATCTTAAGGGCGCATTGACTGTGACAAGGCTAAGGGTAAGATGTTGGTGGTCCATCTGGTAACTTGACGAAGAGGGTAAGAATATAATACAATAAACATAAACCAAAGGTAATAAAGCCGATCTTATGAGAACAAGCAAGTGGTTCTAGAGTTCCAACACGATAACAAAGTTGGAATGTGGGAAGTGTGGAATAGATGTCACTTCAAGAGGGATTGCCGTAGTGGTAAAAAGAAGAACGCAAATGCTGGTGGTTCGGGAAAGGGGTCTAAGGACCAATCCCAAGACCAAGGTCAGAATTTAGTGAATGTTTGGAACAGTTTTGTTAAATATTCTGTTTCACTAATTTCTGAAGCATTTTATGTGCAGGTTGATGCAATTGCGTGGTGATAGATTCTTGGTGCTACAAATTCATGTATGTAAAGATCGTTCTTGGGTTTAAGACTTTCGAACCAGTGGGAAGACGGATCTGTACTTTAACATGGGTGATGAACACTTTTGATCCTTAATACTTGGAAAAGGTAAAGCGTAAGCCATTTTGAATTTGTTCTGGAAAAAATTGTTACTTTGTTTATTGTGTAGTTTGTACCTAAACTTCGTAAGAAACTTACTTTTCTGTGGTCCTGTGTTGAATATGTGTGGATTACAAACAGGTTTGAATCCGATAAGTATATTCTTATCGATTAGTTGTGTGTATTTGTAGGATTTGGTTATTATAACAGAATGGTATGTTTATGTTGACATTGAATTAAAGTCCTGATGATTCAGGTTTGTTTATATGTTTCTCTACTGTTGTAATTCATCTTTATGGCATTGCTCGTTCTGGGTCATGTGCACTATAAAAGAATGCTTGAAATGTCTAAAGTTTGATTGTATTCATGCTATGGATGAAATCTGGAACATTTGTATCTACTTGTATGTTAACGAAATCATAGGCAACCATTTAAAAGTATAACAAGGAAATTATCATACTTGAATTAATACATAGTGATTTGTGTGATTTTCATGCTACACCATCTTTGGGCAATAAAAAGTATGTGATAACTTTTATAGATGATTCCTCTAGGTTTTGCTATGTTTACTTGCTACATGCTAAGGATGAAGCCTTGATAAAATTTAGATTATAAAACAGTGTGAATTGAACAAAAAATGATAGTTAAAACCTTCGCACAGATAGAGGTCGGTTGAATATTATTGATCCCTAGATTTTTCCAATATGTCGGCATTATTCATGGAAAATCTACAGCTCCTTACACACCACAAACAAAATGGTGTTGCTGAAAGGAAAAATAGAGCTCTTATGGTGGAAAGGGTTAATTCCTGTTATCTACTCAGGTTTGAGTGAGGGGTTCTGGGGAGAGAAGCCATGTTAACAAGCTTGCTACTTGTTAAATTGGGTTCCTAGTAAAAGGAACAAGACTACACGTATTAACTTTGTATAAAAAACGACCCAATCTTGTCATATTTGAGAGTTTTGGGGTTGTAAGGGTCGTAGTAAGGCTTCCGGGACCACGAAAAGGAAAACTTTTGGTGATTGGAAAAAGGTTATTGATTGCATCTTTGTTGGATTGTGAGCATTCCAAGGCATATAGGTTTTATGTTATTGAACCTAATAACTCTGTTTCTATAAACTCAATTATAGAATCAAGAGATGCAATATTTGATGAGAACCGTTTCTCTTCAATACCTAGACCAAAGGACATTATACCAAATTTGGAAGAATCTCAAAGGGATGATCATTCTGATGATGTCCCAAGTGAGACTCCCGAGCCTCGAAGAGGTAAAAGAGCTAAGAAAGCTAAATCATATGGTTCTGATTTTCAGCTATATTTAGTTGGGGATCAAGAGAGATCAAGTTGGATCACAAACTCATATTTGCTCTAGTATTGAGGAAGATCCTAGAACCTATAATGAACTTTTTGTGCAATCTCGTGATGCTTACTTTCTGGATGAAAGAAGCAATTGATGATGAGATTGGTTCTATTATGGAAAATAATACATGGAGTTTTGTCTGATTTACCCCCTGGTTGCAAACCTTTAGGTTGCAAATGGATCTTCAAAAGAAAGATGAAAGTCGATGGAACAATTGACAAAATTCAAGGCTCGATTGTAATCAAGGCTTTAGACAAATGGAAGGATCGATTACATTCGATACTTTATGCCCAGTTGCTCGTATATACTATAGATTGTTGTTAGCTTTAGAGCTATTCACAATCTTATTGATCCAATAAAATGGATGTCATAAACAACATTCTTGAATGGTGATTTTGGATTAAGATGTGTATATGAAGCAACCGGAAAGGATTTGTTTATGCCTGGTTAATGAGCATAAGGTGTGTAAGCTGGTTAAGTCATTATATGGCTAAAACAAAGCACCTAAGCAGTGGCATTAAAAGTTTTGATGAGGTTGTGTTGTCAAGTGGTTTTCTTCTAAACCAATCTGACAAGTGTGTATATAGCAAATTTGATAATTCGGTAAAGGTGTCATAATTTGTCTATATGTTGATGACATGTGATTTTCAGGAACTGACCAAATCAAGTTTAGTTGATAAAACTAAGAAGTTTTTTGTCTGTCATGATTCTCAATGAAAGATATGGGGGAGAAGGCGGACATTCTTCTGGGTATAAAGATTAAACGTTAGAGAATTGTGGGGATTTGTCATTACACAATCTCACTACATTGAGAAATACCAAGAAGTTTATCGTGAAGATTGTTCTCCGGGTGAGTTACTCCATGGATTCCAGTGAAAAGCTTAAGCTAAATACAGGGGAAACTGTAGATCATGCTTGAATACTCAAGTATTGGCTGTTTGATGTATTGATATGACAAGTACTAGACCTGTGATATTGCTTAGCTATTGGTTAGATTGAGTAGGTTTTCTAATAACCCAAGTAGACTGCTTGGCGAATGCAATAACGAGGGTGTTTAAGTAATTAAGAGGTACTAGGATTAGCTGTATCATATGTTGGTATTCCTTCAGTGTTAGAAGGCTTATTCGGATGCTAGGGGATAAATCTTGTTGAAGATCCATCTTCTACGAGGTGTGGATGGGTGTTCCTGCTTGGGGGATGGTGCATTTCATGGGTTTTAAGAAGCATACATATATAACTGGTTCTGCTTTGGAAATCTAAGTTTGGGAGCATTGGTGCTGTGGTAAAGAAGCAGAATGGTAAGAAACGGGATACATGAGATTCCAATATGGCCGAAACCGATAGCACCAATATCTATCCAATGTGATAGTGCTCCCACAATGGCTAGGGCATATAGTCAGATATACAATGGGAAGTCTAGACACTTAGGTGTTAGACATAGTATGGTAAGGGAACTAATCAAGAATGGTGTGATTTCTATTGAGTTTGTTCGAACACAAGCTGACCACTTGACGAAGGGTCTAGCTAGGGACTTGGTAAATAAGTCAGTGATAGGGATGGGATTGAAGTCTATTTAAAATCTACTACCTATGAGATACCCAATTACCTTCTAATACAATGTTAGAAGTTGAATTCAATGTGGAAAGCTCATAGTTAGAGATTGGAACACGTGTGTTTATCTTCTCGAGGTATGTGTTCAGACCTGCAAGTGATGGTTAGGTTGAAGTTTATCTTCTTAATAGTTCTTTTGAAAAATTGCATTGCAGGTGCAAGATCTAAAGGGACTACCTATGTGAACATGAAGTTTAGCCGCTTCAAGAAGCTAGGACTTGGCTTCCTATATGTTCATTAATGGATTAGGACACATGGCTTGTAAAGTGTCAAGTAAATAAACTTTAGAGTGTTGTAGAAACGAATGTGTATAGTATCTTCAGGTATTCAAATGGATTGACGGGTTCAATCGTTACGACACCCCGATTTTCGAATATTTGGAATGTGTATTATACTAAGATGAAAATTCAATCGCAAGACATTTTCATTTATGCATTTGTTTGTTTCGTTATGTTTGTTATGACATACTTTCATATATAATTTTATATGTTTAGTAAAATCAAGGATTACACTAAAAATGGGGGGGATTTGTTGGTGATTTTAGGTGTCATTAACAGCCATTTGGTTAATGATGATTTTACTAGGAGGACTAATGAGATTTCATAATTAGCTTGGACACGAGTTAGGGAAGTGTGGAGTACACACTCGTTGAGTTAATATGTTATCAACCTAGACAAAATTCAGAGATCAAGGGGCAGTACTAAGTAATCTTGGTTTACTACTGGCAGTACTAAGTTGATATAGCAGTACTAAGTTGGGTTATAAAGGGCAGTACTAAGTTGGTTGTTATATCTAGCAGTACTAATTAGTATTGTTAGCACTAATACTTAGTATTGGTTGTTTTCAACTAGCAGTACTAAGTAGTTAGTACTGCTAGCACTAAATAGTTGAGTACATCATCAACAATTTGCATCAAAACAGTAGGAAAGATCAGCATACCTGATGCCGGTTCTTCAATCATTGTTGCCGTCTCCTCGTCCTGGTTTTCAGTATCCACGTCATCAGGAATGTTATCAGGCTGGTTCAGAATCTGTTCCTCTGGACCCACAGCAGACATGTCTACAGCTGTGGAACGCTAGGAAAAGTCGTTTAAAGTTCATGTGGGTGCACTTTTGTTTGCAATTTAGATTATGCATACTTTTTAATCCTATTGAAGCGTGTAGAGCAGTCATGTTTGTTAGCACATTCCAACGAAGGAACAACAACATAAGGGAGAATTATAAACAAGGAAATTACAGCCAGTCCCTACTACAGTCATACTAAACTCAGCCAGACTTGCAGGGAATTATACATCATCTAGCTACGGCTAGTGTCTTTTATATATTGTATAACAAAGAGTATGTAACAAGTAGTCTTTGCGAACGAGAAAAAATATTTCCAAAATCACGAGAAAGGCTTCGCCAACACATAGGCGGATGGACAAAGTACGTCTCGTCGCTTGTTAGATCATAAAATACAACAGAACAAAATTTATTTTATTTTTTATCCCACGAGTAAGCAATATATACAGGCATATTGATTTAGACATGCACAATGGTCTCAATCCTAAACAAGACAGAAAATAGTTCTTGAACACGTTCATGTTAAAAAACCAAAAGACCATTCAAATTTTGCTAAATCAACAAGAATTTTGATAACCAATATTTTCTCACAAACAAAAGTAAAGATAAGCTCATGTGTAAATCGTAGCACGAAAGAACACACAATTAAACAAATATAATTCTAAAATCCCACAAATATAAAAACAAAAAATCGTTAAACAAGAACAAGTAAACTAATTTAAACCCTAGATATTATCAACGAAATCTTCACCCTTCCGCAAACTCTTACACAATCATGCTCCATCATCATCTCCGTCAGCAAGTCCACCAGGTCATAACATTCAGGAAACATCACCATACGCTTTTCAGTGACTGGCCGTCATGGTGGGATACCTATGTACGATATCCGCCTTAGATCCTGATCATCCTGAACACAAACAAGAACAATTTCTCCTGCGGAATATCCAAACTTCTTGTGCAATTGCCACTAATGTAATTAGACAGCGTGGTTTAATCGCTGCATGAACTTCAACACGTCCGTTTCCAAGATACGGAGCACTTGACCGTTATATTCTTAGCTTCTTTTTGATCTCAAGCTCGGCGTTCTCATCTTCTGCATCATTTGTACCTCTTCTCCGATTCTTACCTCGCCCTTTATTCTTCGGCATGATTGCGACTGTGTGTTGTGTTTTTTTTTATGAAACTTAGCTAGCTTTTGATATTGATATGATAAAGATGAGTATATATATATGTAGAATTTTACGTAGAAGCCAAGTTATTATTTATGGTTATTTTGGGGAACAAAATTATTTATGGTTAGCACTCGATCGGGTCAAATTTGTTTGAATCTAGTAGGTTTTGGCCCGGCCCAAAACCATGTTCCAACTTAGTTATATAATTTTTGATGATACATGACTAGTAAGAACGATACAGTAATAAGTGTTGTTTGTTAAAAAAATGTTTGGTAATGTAGGTTGTAAGTTGTTATTAGAAAGGGTATTTAAAAACGATATAAAAAAAATTTTGTATAAAAATGTGTAAACATACTAGTGTAATAAAATCGTGTATTATAAAGTGTATAAACACATGCTTATACAAAAAGTGTGTATAAAAACGTGTATAATATATTGTGTGTATAAAATGTTATAAAAACGTGTGTATACAAACGGTACATTAATTACCGTGTATTAAATCGTTTGTATACAAATGTGTAATAAAAAGTGTATAATATTTGAGTGTGTAATTAAAACTGTGTATAATACACTTGTATAAACAAGTTGTATTCAAATGTATAAAAGCATGTAGATGTAACAACGTGTCTTGTGTGCAGGTAGTTCAAACCATTAGTGTTGACTTTGTGTCTGTTGCAAATTATACGGTTTATGTGAATTTTTATGTGTTATACGTGTTTATATCGTGTTTGTGTGGGATATGTGGAGATTAGATGATCAATCCAATTGAGCGTGATAGTCTCATTAGGATTGGATTTGTGTTAAAATTGTTGAGTTTCATTTCGTTCACTTTGAAGTGGACGCGGAAATGGTTATTGGGATTTTAGCGTTTTTGTGATATATGTGTAAGTATTTATTCGTATACGTATTTTTGTGTTGTAATTTAAGATAAAGTTAGGTTTTACGGGTTTAAGTTAAGAAAATGAGTTATTTGATGGAGAGAAATTTCATTTTTTATCACTTATTAGTGATAAGGATTGAAATTAGTATTTTGAAAGATTGCTTTTGGTTAATAAGTGTGTTGTCCGGTGTAGGATTAAAATGTGAAGCGTGTTGTCCATGTGTGAAAGAAATGAGTTTGTTAAAATATGTGAGTTTTGGTTAAACTTTCCATATATAGAAAGTTGAATTTGAAATGAAAAGTTATTTTTAGGAAAGCGTAAAACGTAGGTTTTGCGAAGAATTGTTTTGGGATTGTATGGTTTTTATAAATTATCAAACTTCAAGTTCTTTTAGTAAATAATAAAAAAAATAAAAAAATAATAAAAAATTTATTTATGGATGATTAGTAAAAACGGGAATAGTAAAAAAAAGAAAAGAAAGTCTTCAGTTGGGCTCAAACTTGTAGAAAGGGTTTTTTTTCCAATGGCCTATATAAGAAAACAAGGATTAGAAAATACAGATTTTTTTTCTCCCCCCTCTTGCTCCTTGGTCGACCGAATACTCAAGAGAAGAATAAAAAAAAGTTTTTTTTTTATCAAGGTATTAAAGTAATCATTCTATTATTCCTAGTTTAATCTTTTTTGTTTATCATGTTAATTTATGTAATCTAAACATGATGGATTAAGTTTTATCATAAAATTTAATTAGGTTTTCTTAATTAGGGTTTAGTCTACTGTAAATTAATGTAATTAAACTAATTAGGATTGATTAGGGTTTAATTAGAAGCATGATGGTGTAATCGGTTAGGGTTAATTTGCGTTAAATCATGATTTCAGTTTGAGCAGAATTTTGGGTCGTGTTGCTCAGATGATATCTCATGATTGGCAACGAATTTTTTTATGAATCTTATGAGTTTTGATAAGTTCAGAGAGTCTATTTTCTAAAAAATCCAGCCTCGAACGATTTTGAGTTCGGGAAGGCCTTCAAAAGCCTTTCGCAAGAAAAGTTGTCTAACCAGTAAATACGGGTCAGATTTGGGTCTAATTTCGGGAAGTAAAACCCCAACTTAAAATTTTAATTCGACTTAGACATTTTACAGAAGTTAAGTTTCATGTGTCTATTAAAAATCCTCCAAAGGAAATCATCTAATTAGTTGTCTAAGTATGGTTTTTAGGGTCATACTTTTTAGTGTGCGATCAGGTCCGAATTAGGACAGTTTTTGAAGTTTGATTTTATTTGAGGTGGTTACGCATATAACTAATGATTGGGAATCACATGGTAGTTAGTAAACACATAAGGGAACATGTGTGATTTTTGGTTTGAATTATGGGAATGTTTAAGTGGTGCCTTTAGGTCCCGCGTGATAAGCGAGTGTTAAAATTTCTGTTAAAAACAGAAAACTATGAAGTGTAACATTAAGTGTAAAATTAGTATATGTAGGATGTGGTAAAGTTTTAAAACAAGTATTGGGACTTTGATAGATAACATAGGCATCCATTCATAGTTGAGGGTACATCATTTGGGTTGAATGCCAAATTGATGGTACTTATTGTTGTGTTTATGTTGTTTAGATGTTCGTGAATTTCTTGTGTAAGTATTGGTGGATTTTGGAAGCTAGCATCAGGTGAGGTCATAGCCCTATCTGTTCTAAGAGATTTATCATTGGGGGTGGGGGAAACGAAGCTTGAAGTTGTGATGTTTTATTTACTGTGAATTTGATGGTTGAGCTTATAAATGCATGTGCTGTGTGACTATTAACTTGCTTGGTTGAATTGATGATTGACAAGTTGGAGCCGGGGGTTAGTGGGATCGTGGGATTCGTTCCTTCCCAAACTTGGGTTGGGAAGTCGAGTATTTTGAGTTGATGCATTTAGGTTGAGTTTATATTGATTTGAATTGTAGTTGAATTGAGCTGATTGATTTTGTAGTTATGTGATAGTTCATGATATTGCCATGCAATGTTTATTCTTTATCACAGTAATGTTGGAATGTTTTGAAATGTTTTGAGGCTTGGTGTTCTAAACCTATGGCATCTCACAAACCTAGGAATGTTGACGGGTTTTTACCCATCGTTTTCAGGTAACTCAGGTGATCGAAATTGATGTGGAGAGTTGTAGTGAGACTAAGTGCAAGTGAAGATCTATGATTTTGCTTGCCGTTTTATTTGAGCATATGTTGATTGATTTATAGACTTTGTTTTATTTTGTAAGACTTGTAGTATGGTATCCTTTCATTCTTATTTGGTCGTGGTTTTTTTTTTGGTTGGATGTTATCATGACAACGTTGTGTCTTTGCATTTATTACTCTATTGTATTCCTTTAAAGATACCATGTGCTATGTAAATCTTTCATGTTATGCCTCGCGTTTCCGCTCTTGGCGGTTGGAGTCTCTTGAAAGATTGGTATTCAGAGCCAAGGTTTTAGAGAAATAGGTTGGTTTGAAACCTAGACTAAACCTAGGAGTCCATGGAAGTAGATGCATTTTGGGCATAAGTGTTTGGTACGTATATACTGTATGTTCCGCTATCTATAAGCTTGAAATTATCTCTATTTTTGATTTACTACTATATAATATAAAATATATATTTTTTCATTATGGGGATCTAATAGTATATACCCCTTTGTTATTCTTTTAGTCATGTCTTTCCCTACCTTTAGGAGATATCGTTGGGAGATTGTTTACCTCAATGGACCCGCGAAGTTGGGTGACTTTTGAGAGAGAAAAAGTCAAACCCAAGCGAGGCCCAACATAGTTTATTTCTCGTTTCCCTACCTCGATGCGTTGCTTATTAACATTGAGGATTGCTTTTATATTTTGGTCGCGATGTGCTTCTGTTTCGTTTAGTCGGGGATTTTATGGTTCGTCAGATGGATTATTATGTCTGAGTTATATTTGCATTTTTATTTTAAGTGCTTATGTGGTAGATGTGATGTTATCCATTGAGATGTGTGTCTGGAAGTAAGTACAAGTGTGCAAAAGGTGCAATTATAAATTATGGTCTTGCGAATAATTATAAAAGGCAACACACACGTGGAATTGTGACTTTGTTGCATTGTCATTATTGCTTGTATGTAGTATATAAAGGATGTGAGTGTTGGAAAATTTTTGTGGAAAATGTGTTTCCACTAACTTTGGACATAGATAATTATAGTAAATTTTATAGTGTTATTAAATGTAAGGCCAGGTCGAGCCATATATGTCCAAAACAGAGTTAGTGTGAATGAGATATCGAGTCTCAAAGAAGGAAAGTTGGAAATGGAGGGGCGAACTGGTCTTAAATGTACGTTACTAGCTCGTATGGTAACTGCACAAATTAATGTGTCCTTATTGGGACTATTGAAATCGGCTGTTATTATTTGTTTCAAAGGTTTATAACTGTAATTAATGGGTTCTTTTATATTGACAATTTAATTGGCGGTTATTATTTGAGCAATGGTTTATAACAGAAAATTATTGATTCATTATTAAGGCATTAATAGACATTGATTACATTGATTGCACCATTACACAATATGCATATGAATGTGTTTATAAATAGATGGGGGGGGGGGCAATCTTCAAACTTTTCCAAGATACAAACAAGATAAAAAACACACAAGATAGAAAAATCTCCATTAACAAGTTTTCAACACTCTTGTCGATCAGAAGTACTCTGTTTTTTCGTGATTATTTCAGGCAGTTGTCAGGGGTCCCGGCTGACAACGCTTTGAACGTTTGTACCCTGGGAAACAGACGGCGAAATCTGTTTTAAGGGAGCGTGTCTAACACGATGCCTCGTTCCTTGAACCTTTTACTGTTTTCTTATTATGCGTTCATAGTGTTCTGTCTTCTGCTTTCTACCCTTATTCGGTAGGTTTTCTCTTTTATCGTTATTTATTTTCTTGTTAAATTATTTATTAATTGAAATCTGATTTATTTTAATTAAAAGTGTAAATGTTTCCCTACATCTTAAAACAGATTCGGTGTTTGTAAAACGAATTAAAAAACACTTTTGTAATCAGATTAATATTATATAACCAATTTTATAAACTGTTTTCTGTCGAAACCTTGATTGAGTTTCTTTAGAAATCAGTTTAATTAAAAAGATTTTGAATTAAGATCTATAACGATTTTAAATACAGTTGTTTTAGATTAATTTATTTTGAAACCAAGATTGTGGTTTCTATCAAAATGATCTATTTTGATCCAGTTGGATTCATCGAAAACCAAGCTTTGAGTTTCTTTGATTTGGATTTAGTACAAGTTTATATAAACCAAGTCGAGTTTATTAGATATCAAGATTATTTTAACAGTTCTAAACTGTTCGTGTTTAAACACAAGTGTGAGCTTTGAGAATCTTCTGAATGTAATTGGTGCGCAAATTACTAACATGGTTGCAAATCATGACAAATATCGATTCATTGAAACCAAGATTGAGTTCTTTTGAAGGCAGATTCCGTTACAAGGTTTAGAAATCAATATTGAATTTCTTGGATACGGGTTATTATAGTTTATTTAATTGTATGTGTTGGATCTTCCACGATGGTGACTACTACTGTAAACGTAATGAGTGGCAAGTTACCAACACAGTGCTAATCATGCTAAAAACAAGTAAAATTCATTGGGCAGATTTTAAGATAGGTGGCAAACAGAAGATGTTCTTCCATTCTCGAACTGGAACCCTGGGCGCTGGTTCTTAATGAGACTGCACCTCAGTGTGAAACCCTCCTAAGGAAGGTCAAACCCCTATGCACAGGTTGTGCAAGATGTGGAGCATGGAAACATTCAGATTCTTGTGTCTCAATTTTTTCTGGATGGTTCTTGGTGGGATTTTTGTACAACGTGTATTGCAAAACCACGGGATGCCAAAGAATTATGGGAGTCATTGGAACGCAAGCACAAAACAAAGGATGCTGGTACAAAGAAGTTCTATAGAAACCTTGTTGAGTTTCTTTAGGAATAGTGGATCTAATGAAACCTTGTAGAAGTTTCATTCTGGAAATAGTAATGTGAAACATAATCTATTAAGATCTTCTTAATGAAAATGGAACATCATATTACTTATGCATTTATTTTTTTTGTTAAAAAAAACATTAATGAATAGGCGATTCTTGTGTAATTGTTTAGTCGAAAAGACTTCCTTTAAAGGTGGTTTTGTATTAACGGATCTTAACAAAACATTAGTGTTTTTAAATCAAAAGTCGATTTAAATCGGTTTTGTTATGAAACCACTATGTGATTGAGCACGTTGTTATAGTACCAAATTAGTGTTAAAAATAATCATGGGACTCCTCATATTAACATTATATAGTGAATGTACACAGTGTCGTTAAAAGGTTCTGCTCCCGAACAGGTTAAAAAGGAGCGGCCGATACTAAAGTTTATGTTGTACGTAGACTGCTTTGAAGCATTTCAGAAAACTTATGTGCCATAACCTTATGCGTTATATGGCCTGAATGACAAAAAAAACTGATGGGCATGAGGGAAATCTGACCTGCAGGTAATGGTGGATTAGCACTTCGTATCATGTCATGTATATGGTGATAAGGTTTGATTAACTCTTTCATTGCAGTGGAGAATGGAGAGAACGATTTTTGGTGACTCTCAACTGCTAATATTAAGGGAAAAGGAGATGAGATTCACATCTGGAAAAGAGTGTAAGTTAACCAATGTGTTGTAGGGCCGGGAGGTAAAGGTTCGTAGTAATCTTGTCGTCCAGGATGGTTGCTTAGTGAAAATTTGGCTTTTCATTCTGTTTGTTTGAATCAAAATTGAGTTACGAATAACATAATTTGTGGTCCCGACAGGGTTTACTTACGCCTTTAATATATTTAAGCTAACTGTATTTTCTAACGGTCATTTTAGTAAAATCAGTATGAATTTAGCTTATTTGATTATTTAAATGTATGGCATGGCTGACTCTGACATGTTTTAAACTATAACTCAATATGTTGTCTAATTAAACCAAATTGGATTACCCATGTATTGTTATTGACACTGACTACAAAATTAAATTTGTGTTAAGCCAAATGGACAAGATTGTCTTTTCTCTCGGTTGAACGAAAACAACGAACCCTTGATATGAATTAAATGATTTTAGTGATTGATACCTACTCAGGTATAGAAATAGCGAAGTACTTCCCTCATATTTGTGACGGGGTACAAATATTACTTGAGAGTAAGGATTATTGATCAAGATTGTTCTATATAAATAAGTTGAGCATCTATTTATGATGCGGAAAACAAGGTGGTTGAAAGTATATCGGAGGTGAATTTGTGTCCCATTTTAAATTTAGAACAAATTTATTGCACTTTGAGAATAGAAATGAATCGTGCCTTAGAAGATATGGTTAGTGCCATGTTTTAAGGTCCTGGTCTAAGCCATGACAAGTGGGGGGAAGGAGTCGGATATTATCTTTTAGATAAGATCCTTGTAAGAATATAAGATTGTTCTTTATGAAACTATGGGATGAGAAGAAAGACTATCTTATAAGTATTTACAAATATGGGGTGGTATCTAGCTAAGATTATCTGCATTGAACCTCTAAGGTTCTAAAGGATTTGACTGACATCTATGAATTGCATGTTCTTTACTATATGCTCATATTGTAGTGTGTATGGTTTCTTGTGGATTTTGTTGATATACACAAGGATACGATAATGGAATAAAGAAGTGACTCCTTCTTTGAAAGTATATTTCCATGTTAACAAAGGAAATTGGAAGATCATCTGGAATAGATGATGAAGTTGTCCAAAATCAAAGGACAAATAATGATAATGATTCTTAAGATAAGAGATATATCAAACCAAGGAAGAAGAGGGTTGAACCTAGATAGATGCAAAGGGCAAGAACCCGAGAGAAATCGTTTGGACCCGTTTATGTTTCTTTTATGGTTAGGAATGAATCCGACTTCTTATCGAGAAGCGGTTTTGGTATCTTCCTCGGAATGGCTCAAATGGAATAGAGCCTATTAAAAGTAAAATAGATTTTCGATAATACAAAAACATACTGGAAGCTCGTGGTTTTACTTTCCCGTTGTAAACCACTAGGCTATAAATGGATCTTCAAGAAGAAGATGAAAGCCGGATGGCACCATTGCAAAGCACAAAGCAAGATTGGTAATCAAATAATTAAGGAATTTGGAAGTTTACCTAATGGATGTGAAACCGACATTTCTAAACGGAGATTTAGAAGAAGAAATATATATGAACCAATATGGATTTGTGTTAAGTTAAAAACATTGTAAGGACAAATATTCTTGAGAGGTCACTGTGGGGGTTCGGCAAGCTAGAATTCAATGACATCTTTTAATCTAAAGGTGTTGCCCATTTTGAATACTCAAAGAATATTGGGCATCTTATGTGTTTAATGACGTGCGTCTGGCCTAATTTAGAACTCATAGTCAGGTTAAGTAGATATACCAGTAATTCAAGTGGGGACCATTTGAATAAGTATTACATGAGTACTATGATTGCATTATGGAAGATATACGGCTACTATCAAATGATAGAGTAATGCAAATACGGATTCTTGGAGGAATAAGAATCTAGATCCACTAGAGCGGATGTATTTACGCTAAGTGGAAGCTATGTCTTAGAAATATTGACAATATTTCAAACAGACGCTGATAGCTAAATCTATGATGAAATCTGAATTTATCATTTAAGATAAATTTATAAAATATGCGGGATATTTCGATTAAATTCGTAAAAGGAATACCAAGAAGCGTTAAACGGTAACGCATGTGTATCAAGTGTGATAGTCAATTGAATTTTGACAGAGCTCATATCACAATGTAAAACGGTAAAAGTCGAGACATATTCATCATAGACGGTGATTGGTGCGACAACTACTCTCAAACAAAGTTATCACAATTGACTACGTAAAGTCAATGGATAACATCGCGGATCCGCTTGCGAAAGGCTTAAGCAGAGAGTTAGTTAGAAGAGGTCGTCTCTAAAGGAATGAGACATAAAGCCCTTTAAAGGATATGACGGTTTTATGAAGGAAAAACCTAACCCAGTTGACTGGAGGGATCCCTCAAGATCTAGGGTTCAATAGGACTACCTAATCATAGAAATTGTGGGGGGGGATAGAGATTTTTGGAATTGGGGTGTTGGGATGTTGGATGAGGCCCGTTCATTTGGAGATTTAGGGTTCTTGATTTGGGGTTTTCAATTTAGGGTTCTTGATTTGGGGATCTTTGGTTTTTATTTTTTGTCTTGTAATAGTTTTTTAATTAGCAATTAAATGATGTATTTGTTACTAGTTAGCACATTGTAACCAATGGGGAATATCTTTGATACTCATTTGGTTCAACTTCTCTCTTCACAAGATTACACCAGAGAAAATGTCACTGCCGAAAACTTCTTTGTCGTTTTGCTTGGAAATAAAATTGCAGTTAATGAGGCCAGTGGAAAAGTTGTATATCTATATCTTAAAGACTCAAAATGACATGAATCTTCATATATAAAATTTTCCTCACATACTGAGTTTTCCGTGGATGATAATGCCTAGTTAAGTGAAAAGTATGTGCGGAAAGTAGGATTACACAAAATAGGGCCTTTGCTATGGCTTACTGGCTTTGAGATTAGTCCAAATACTTTGGTATCAGCATCTATTGTTGGAAAATTTTAGTGGAAAATGTGTTTTCACTAACTTTGGACATAGATAATTATTAGTAAATATAATTATTAAATGTAAGGCCAGGTCGAGCCAGTATATGTCCAAAACAGAGTTAGTGTGAATGAGATATCGAGTCTCAAAGAAGGAAAGTTGGAATGGAGGAAAATGGTTAAATGTCAGTTACGAGCTCGTTTGGTAACTGCAAATTAATGTGTCCTTAATTGATAATTGAATTGGCTGTTATCATTTGTTTTAAAGGTTTATAACTGTAATTGACAATTTAATTGGCGGTTATTATTTGACTCAAAAGTTTATAACTGTAAATTAATGGGTCATTAATTACCAATTTAATTAGCGGTTATTATTTGACTCAAAGGTTTATAACAAAAAATTAATGAATCATTATTAATGCATTCATTAACATTGATTGCACCATTACACCATATGCATATGAATGTGTATAAATAGATGGCAATCTCAACCATTCCAAGCCACAACAAGAAAAACACACAAAAGATAAAAGCTCCATTAACAAGTTTTCTAGCAGTCTTTTCGATCAGAAGCACTCTGTTTTCTGTGATATTTCAGGCAAGTATGTCAGGTCTGGCTGTACAACATTGCAAGTTTGACCGTCAAACATTAACCATGTTTACATCGTCCTTGTACCTAGCTGCGTTGTTGTCATCCTTGGTGGCATCGACAGTGACTAGGACCTTGGTCGTAAACTTTCTATGTTGTTTGGTGGCATTTTGTTTTGTGTTGGTGCTTTGATTAATGGTTTTTCTCAATCTGTTTGGATGCTTATTGTTGGTCGAATCCTTCTCGGGTTCGGTATCTGGTTCGCCAATCAGGTACTGTGAGCTCGAATCACTAATAACTAACTTGCCGTTAAATATTTTTTTATGTAATTGGCCTTGTTTTGTTTTGTAGACAGTGAGATCCATTAATAGGAAAAAGTCATTGTGTATCATATAAAAACATGTTTTTTCTATCAACTTTTATTAGATATTTTCTGTTTTTCTACAATTGTATTAGTATATTCTTTTATATAGATGTGTGTTTATTCATTTTTCTATCAAAACTAAGAATATATTTTTGTATTTTTCTACCAAAATTGAGAATAATTATAATATGTGAGGTAAAAATAGGAGTATATATCATTTCTTTTTCCCAAATAATTATTTTTAGTAAATATACAGTAAAACCAATAAATATTGAGAAATGTTAGTACTATAAATGTTTATTTATGAATCATAAACTTTGAAATTTGAATTTTGTGACAGGAAGTGTTTAACTTTTTGACCAAACTCATGACAACTTGCATCTGAAAATAAATCTTTAATTTGATTTATTTTGGTTTGTTTTTAGTGTGTGATTAACTTGTTTATAAAATAAAAAAAGAAACTCTTTTGACATAAACCTGTCTTCACCATCACATTAATTGAGTCAACGACGTAATTACAGAAAGTCTTAACCAAAAATCATCAAATTATAGTATCTGCCAAGTGCATGTATTGAAATTTAAGTTTGATGTAATATATGTCAATTTTTGATGATTATGCAAAAGTTTGATGATAGACACTTCTTAAGCCACGTGAAGGTAGCAAGATGTAAATTACGGAGATGCTCTTTTGACTTGCAACATGTTCGAGCTCCCAGGTCGCCTGTACACATTGAAGCCCTGGTTCTTTCTTGGGATAGCAAACAGTTAACCCGAACCTTAGTCAAAGAAAGTCTATAGCACTTTAGACAAAATAGTAATATAGTAATCTTTTGTTCTGTTAACTATATTAAATTCCCCAGAAACCCCAACTCAATGATTAAACGTGGGAAACAAGACGAGGCAAAAACAAGTGACTCCAGTACTTTTGTAGGTCAAGTTAAAGAGGTCAAAGTTAAAGAGGTCAAGTTAAAGAGAGCACATCAATGGCGACTTCTTCAAGAACAATGCCTGATTATCTGCAGGGCGAACCCAAGATGAAGTCATCATATAGCAATAGTCCGCAATCTTTTGTTCAATTTAATAAAAAGGAAAAAGAGTCGAAACTGGAATTTGGCAGAATGAATTTTTATGTGAACCAGAATCCAGGAACGTTTTGCCCATGATTGAGTCGGCGTTACATGCAAAAAAATGTGTTGCCTATGATGAGCCATCAAAGCCAGTTGTGAATGGTTCTAAAGCCAAGTCAGTAACTAAAGAATCCTTTAAGTTGAGGCAAAAAGGAAGTTTGCAGAGCACACCGTCAACCTTCCCTTCATCAGCAAGCAATCAAGTTTAAGACAGTCCAATAAATTAGTCAAACGGTATTCAGAACAAAAACATTTAAAGAAGAAGTCTAAACAGGACTTACCTTCCGCTACATCTGTCATTGAGAATGTTACTTTTGTTCCGGACACATGTCAGTTGGTATGTGAAAGATGTCACTATGCTTTAAAAGAACTAAATCCACCTCCGTGTACACGTATCAGTACCGAGGTAAAACATGGCTTTTCCCAAACATGCTATGGTTCAAATGGCTCTGGTATATACAATAATACGAGTTTTAAATACAGTGATAAATCGGACTTCACCCAAAGTTCAAATAGCAGCAGCATGTGTGAATATAGTAGTAGCACTAGCATTAGTGAAGAGAGCAGCAGGTGTAGCATTGGCAATAGACCTCATATGTCAATGGACTCGAGGCGGCAGGCAATCCATGATATGATGAAATGGAATAGCGGATTTTTAGGATTAAGGCATTTTAATCTTTTGAACAAGCTGGGATGTGGAGATACTGGTACAATGTATCTAGCTGAATTAGTGGGTACTAATCATTGGTATGCTATAAAGGTGATGGACAATGAGTTTTTGGAGAGAAGGAAAAAAATGGCAAGGGCACATACAGAATGAGAAATTTTAAGAATTCTGGATCATCCTTTTCTCCCGACGCTTTATGCTCATTTTGTATCCGACAACTTATCGTGTCTTGTTATGGATTACTGCCCAGGTGGGGATCTACATGTCCTTCGACAGAAGCAACCTGACAGATATTATCATGAACAAGCAGCAAGGTAGGTTGAAACTCATGCATTTGTTACTACCGTATATTTATGCATTTTAATACTTTTTAAACACGGAATGTATAGTATATTTTGTACACTGTTGCTGTGGATGTTATGGGAACTGCTCTATAAATGATGAGCAGTGCCTCATAATTTTTTATCAATTAAGTGCTTACTTAAATGTATCACTCCAAAATAGATAGGGAATTTATAAGAACAAAAATTATTTCCTATCATGAAATTTATTTGGTGAGAATTTGCATTCAAGAACCTATTGTTGAAAGTTGGTTCGATAATCATGCCAAATCAATTGCTAGCTAGCATTTACCGTGGCAAATGAACTATGTATATCTGTCATGGTACACATTCTGAGAAATTTGACTATAACAAAAAGAAAGATTAAATTGCTTCTTTTATCATTGCTATTTTTTTGGTAAAGGGTTTCCCCGGTAAAATGGATCATTGCTATTGTTGCTTATGCACTAACTTGGGAATTTAAATATTTGCAGATTCTATGTGGCTGAAGTCCTTATTGCCCTAGAATATTTGCATATGCTTGGTATTGTGTACCGAGACCTGAAACCGGAGAACATTCTAGTTCGACAAGATGGTCACATCATGCTCACAGACTTTGATCTTTCTCTTTGTTGCTCTTCAAACCCGACCATCCTACAGTCACCTTCATCAGGTGCAATGGAGCCTCCAAGGATGTCAAGCCCATGTGCTGGTTCTAACTGTACATACCCTTTTTTCATTAAGCCTACATGGCAAATGTCGTGTTTCAGCCCTAGAATTTTGCCAGCATACAAAGGCAAAAAAAAAACCCTCCTTATGACGCATCACGTGCCATTGCCACAGCTTGTGGCTGAACCAACAGAAGCCCTATCCAACTCATTTGTTGGAACCCACAAGTATCTTGCTCCTGAAATCATCAAAGGAGATGGTCATGGAAGTGCTGTTGATTGGTGGACTTTTGGAATTTTCTTATACGAGCTTTTGTATGGGAGGACACCCTTCAAAGGTTCAGGCAATGATGAAACATTGGCCAACGTGGTTCTACAAAGCCTCGAGTTTCAAGACACTCCACTTGTTAGTTTCCAAACAAGGGATCTTATTAAAGGGTTATTAGTAAAGGAGCCTGAAAACCGATTAGGGTCACAGAAAGGGGCTGCTGAGATTAAACAGCACCCGTTCTTTAGTGGTATAAATTGGGCTCTAATACGATGCGCAATTCCACCAGAGGTGCCTGTTGTATCAATGGAGAAAGCAACCAAGTGTGTGGACTACAATGGTGTTGCTGCTCGACACCCAGAATTTGAGCTATTTTAGGTACTAGAGGGAATCGGGTTTGTAGGTATTTGCGATCACTTGTCTCGTTTGTATCTACTTCATTATGTAAATGTGGTTGGGGAATAAAAGACATTTTTGAGTTAGTGAATAGTAACACGGAATGCTTTTCAAATTTGATGATATAAACAAAAAAAATGCTCATTGAGGTGCGGTTGCAAATGCATTTTCCTGGACATGGAAATTTGGTAACCACATTGAATAGTGTAGACAGCCTCTACCTGCACCATCTAGTAAGTAAAGAACACATTATCTGTGGTTGGAGGTTTTTTACTGCCCTTCATCGCACTCGCTACCATTGCATCTAGACAACCTTAGAAAAGGAAAGGGATTGAAAAACTTGTAAAAAGAAAACATGGTGGTTTTGATTGTTGATTACTGTCCTATGGAAATATACACATGTTTCAAACAACTGACTAATATGAAATGTATGGAATTAAGGATCATAAGAACTGGCTAACTGATTAAGAAATATTCAACAGATTTCCTCTTCACAATGTTTTTATCTGTACAAACAATTGATTCAATGTGTGTAAAAGGTAAAACCCGACAAAAACATTCGTATATAGTTAGATAGGTTATGATACCACATAGCCATGTGACAGATGAAGAACGAGATTGCATAAAGACCAACACTTGATGAAGAACAACACAGATGAAAGAACCAACTTCATGTGAAAATTATAATTGTTAAGAGAAATAAATTAGGCAGATACAATTCTCCTGGGATGGGGGATGTGTTGTGAAGGCTCCATCAAAAAGTGCATTGTCACGCCAATGGTTTAAAGGCATGTAGCCGAGTAAATAATAACAAATACAAGAAACAACAGTGTTTAGGACTCAGACATATACCACACTAGTTCTTTCTTGTTCTAACATCATCTTAGGATGACATAAACGGAAATATCATAAACCTAGTCATCTTTTTTTTGAACGGCGGAAATAAACCTAGTCATCTACATACAATATGAGCATAAACATTATATACGTATTGGATTTTCAGAATTTAATATAGTTAACAGAACAAAAGATTACTATATTACTATTTTGTCTGAAGTGCTATAGACTTTCTTTGACTAAGGTTCGGGTCAACTGTTTGCTATCCCAAGCAAGAACCAGGGCTTCAATGTGTACCGGCGACCTGGGAGCTCGAACATGTTGCAAGTCAAAAGAGCATCTCCGTAATTTACATCTTGCTATCTTCACGTGGCTTAAGAAGTGTCTATCATCGAACTGTAGCATAATCATCAAAAATCGACATATATTACATCAAACTTAAATTTCAATACATGCACTTGGCAGATACTATAATTTGATGATTTTTGGTTAAGACTTTCTGTAATTACGTCGTTGACTCAATTAATGTGATGGTGAAGACAGGTTTATGTCAAAAGAGTTTCTTTTTTATTTTATAAACATTAATGTTGTTCAAACTTTCCTATATTTATAATCATTAATGATTTTAACAAATTTATCGAATCGGTTACTATTTCTTAATCTCAAAAAAGAGATAAAAATAACAAGGAATATAATTTGATGATTTTAGCGATTTTTAAAGCTTATCTTAATAACAATAACACAATCAAGTCAAATCTCATCTTTAAATATATAATCTAATCTAATTTTCACAAGTATTATCTAAAAATAAAATTTATTTTACTTACTTATTTTTTTGGTCGACTAACAATATAATATCGCCACATAATTATTTATAAATTTAATGGATCCGTTTAACAATGGGACCTAGGAGGAAAAAAGGTTTTTCTGACTATTTTTAGTACTAATATTTTGCAAGTTGGAGAGTTGAAACTTGATTTGTTATTGAATAATGTGAATACCAAATAAAATGTTAAATTAGATTTGAACCAATAGAATCTCCTCCAACTATACACTAATTTATACTCCGTATTTCATTTTACTATAACAAATTTGTTTCTATTTTAAACTTATTGCAGCTATGAAAATTGCAACTACAAATTTTTGCAACACAAGAAACCACTATAAATACTCTTAGTTTTAGCTATTGCTCTATTCTCATACAAATATTATTATTATTCCCTTTCTTCTTCTTCATTATCAAACACTCATCTCCTTTGATTTTCAAACACATTATGGCCGGCGGTGGTATTCCTACCGGTCCGGGAAACAAAGCTTATCCCGGCAACCTAACTCTCTATGTCACCTTCACTTGTGTTGTTGCTGCCATGGGTGGTCTCATTTTCGGTTACGATATCGGAATATCAGGTAATATATCAGGGCCTCCGTTAGCTCAGCTACGACACTGTTGATATATATCATCATGTCAAAACTGTTTATCTGATTATTTTATGATGAGATAAATAGTTTTGATATATAGTACTAGTACTAGCTAGATACTCTAGAAAATTAAAACCTACAATTTTCTTTTTATGTAGTATTTGTTAAGATTACAAGTGAATTAGGGTTTTTTTAACGTCAACTAGCTACATCGAAAAATATACTTAACAAATAAATATGTTTGTATATTAATAAGGACTTGAATCACAACCATTTGATTGCTGATCGTAAAGTTTATTTTAAATTGGGAGGTTTTCGAGGTGGACGGGAACCTAATGGATTCTTACCAAATGACTTGGTCTTTAACGTTTGGGTTACGATTTTATGCACTTTTCATAAAATGAACCTGAAGACTCTTGATCCTCGTGCTTTTGTACTTAAACAGGTGGCGTGACATCAATGGATCCATTTTTGAAGAAGTTCTTCCCATCAGTATTCCGAAAACAATCAGAAGACACATCGACAAACCAATATTGCAAGTTCGACAGTCAAACATTAACCATGTTTACATCGTCCTTGTACCTAGCTGCATGATGTCATCCTGGTGGCATCGGACCATGACTAAACACATGGTTCGAAAAAACATTCTATGTTTGGTGGCATTTTGTTTTGTGCTGGTGCTTTGATTAATGGTTTTTCTCAAGCTGTTTGGATGCTTATTGTTGGTCGAATCCTTCTCGGGTTCGGTATCGGGTTCGCCAATCAGGTACTGTGAGCTCGAATCACTAACAACTAACTTGCCGTTAATTTTTTTTTATGTAATTGGCCCTGTTTTGTTTTGTAGACAGTGAGATCCATTAATAGGAAAAAGACATAGTGCATCATATAAAAACATGTTTTTTGTATCAACTTTTATTAGATATTTTCTGTTTTTCTACAATTGTATTAGTATATTCTTTTATATAATGGTGGTTTATTCATTTTTCTATCAAAACTAAGAATATATTTTTGTATTTTTCTACCAAAATTGAGTAATTATAATATGTGAGGTAAAAATGAGTAAGAATGTTAAATAGGAGTATATATCATTTCTTTTTCCCAAATAATTATTATTAGAAAATATACAGTAAAACCAATAAATATTGATAAATGTTAGTACTATAAATGTTTATTTATGAATCATAAACTTTGAAATTTGAATTTTGTGACAGGAAGTGTTTAACTTTTTGACCAAACTCATGACAACTTGCATCTGAAAATAAATCTTTAATTTGATTTCTTTTGGTTTGTTTTTAGTGTGTGATTAACTTGTTTTAAAAAACAATTAAAGTGACATTATAATTTGTTTTTCTTTGCACATGTAAGTCACTTTGTTTGTTTCCAAATATTCCACAACGAAAACGTTTACTAGAGATTGCAACTCGTACAAAAAATTGACTTCGATAATGACACTATCTAATTTTTTTTTGACAACTTAATGAGAGATATTATGTTTACTAATACAACATTTTTATTGTTAATTTCAGTCCGTGCCGCTATACCTTTCCGAAATGGCACCATACAAGTATCGAGGGTCACTTAACATCGGCTTTCAGTTATCGATCACTATTGGAATAGTGGTAGCTAATGTACTAAACTACTTCTTTAACAAGCTCCATGGAAACTTGGGTTGGAGGCTAAGTCTCAGGGGATAAGTGGTCCCTGCCTTGATTATCACGGTGGGGTCCCTGATCCTCCCAGAAACCCCCAACTCAGTGATTGAAGGTGGGAAACAAGACTAGGCGAAAACAAGTGACTCAGGTACTTTTGTGGGTCAAGTTAAAGAGGTCAAAGTTCTCATCCCTGAAGAGAGCACATCAATGGCGGACCCAAGATGAAGTCATCATATAGCAATAGTCCGCAATCTTCTGTTTAATTTAATAAAAAGGAAAAGTCACTAAAGAGAGTCAGAACTGGAATTTGGCAGAATGAGTTTTTATGTGAACCAGAATCCAGGAACGTTTTGCCTATGATTGAGTCGGCGTTACATGCAAAAAAATGTGTTGCCTATGATGAGCCATCAAAGCCTAGCATTAGTGAAGAGAGCAGCAGGTGTAGCATTGCCAATAGACCTCATATGTCAATGGACTCGAGGCGGCAGGCAATCCATGATATGATGAAACGGAATAGCGGATTTCTGGGATTAAGGCATTTTAATCTTTTGAACAAGCTGGGATGTGGAGATACTGGTACAGTGTATCTAGCTGAATTAGTGGGTACTAATCTTCGGTATGCTATAAAGGTGATGGACAATGAGTTCTTGGAGAGAAGGAAAAAAATGGCAAGGGCACATACAGAACGAGAAATTTTAAGAATTCTGGATCATCCTTTTCTCCCGACGCTTTATGCTCATTTTGTATCCGACAACTTATCGTGTCTTGTTATGGATTACTGCCCAGGTGGGGATCTACATGTCCTTCGACAGAAGCAACCTGACAGATATTATCATGAACAAGCAGCAAGGTAGGTTGAAACTCATGCATTTGTTACTAACGTATATTTATGCATTTTAATACTTTTTAAACACGGAATGTATAGTATATTTAGTACACTGTTGCTGTGGATGTTATGGGAACTGCTCTATAAATGATGAGCAGTGCCTCATAATTTTTTATCAATTAAGTGCTTACTTAAATGTATCACTCCAAAATAGATAGGGAATTTAAAAGAACAAAAATTATTTCCTATCATGAAATTTATTTGGTGAGAATTTGGATTCAAGAACCTATTGTTGAAAGTTGGTTCGATAATCATGCCAAATCAATTGCTAGCTAGCATTTACCATGGCAAATGAACTATGTATATCTGTCATGGTACACATTCTGAGAAATTTGACTATAACAAAAAGAAAGATTAAATTGCTTCTTTTATCATTGCTATTTTTTTTTGGGTAAAGGGTTTCCCCGGTAAAATGGATCATTGCTATTGTTGCTTATGCACTAACCTTGGAATTTAAATATTTGCAGATTCTATGTGGCTGAAGTCCTTATTGCCCTAGAATATTTGCATATGCTTGGTATTGTGTACCGAGACCTGAAACCGGAGAACATTCTAGTTCGACAAGATGGTCACATCATGCTCACAGACTTTGATCTTTCTCTTCGTTGCTCTTCAAACCCGACCATCCTACAGTCACCTTCATCAAGTGCAATGGAGCCTTCGAGGATGTCAGGCCCATGTGCTGGTTCTAACTGTATAGACCTTTTTTGCATTAAGCCTACATGTCAAATGTCGTGTTTCAGCCCTAGAATTTTGCCAGCATACAAAGGCAAAAAAACAAAACCCCTCCGTAGGACGCATCACGTGCCATTGCCACAGCTTGTGGCTGAACCAACAGAAGCCCGATCCAACTCATTTGTTGGAACCCACGAGTATCTTGCTCCTGAAATCATCAAAGGAGACGGTCATGGAAGTGCTGTTGATTGGTGGACTTTTGGAATTTTCTTATACGAGCTTTTGTATGGGAGGACACCCTTCATAGGTTCAGGCAACGATGAAACGTTGGCCAACGTGGTTCTACAAAGCCTCGAGTTTCCAGACACTCCACATGTTAGTTTCCAAGCACGTGATCTTATTAAAGGGTTATTAGTAAAGGAGCCTGAAAACCGATTAGGGTCACATAAAGGGGCTGCTGAGATTAAACAGCACCCGTTCTTTGGTGGTCTAAATTGGGCTCTAATACGATGCGCAATTCCACCAGAGGTGCCTGTTGTGTCAATGGAGAAAGCAACCAAGTGTGTGGACTACAATGGTGCTGCTGCTCGACACCCAGAATTTGAGCTATTTTAGGTACTAGAGGGAATCAGGTTTGTAGGTATTTGCGATCACTTGTATCGTTTGTATTTACTTCATTATGTAAACGTGGTTGGGGAATAGAAGACATTTTCGAGTTAGTGAATAGTAACACGGAATGGACACGAATTGACTATTAACTTGATTATCGTTCACCGACGTCATTTGTTATTCAATACCATCAAATTTGGAGATGACAATGCATGATCTTGCTATTCAATACCATCTTTTAGATATTAATGAAACATGTTTACGTTTCTTTTTTACTCTATTCACAAACATAACTTCTTATCAAAATATATTATTTTAAAACCCTATGATTCAGCGTTGATGAGACTTCTCATTGCTCCATAAGCTCTCAAAATGATCTTGGTGCATTGTTAATGGGATGTAAGCTTATTATTTGGGATGAAGTGCCAATGGCAAATAACCTTTGTTTTGAGGCCTTACATCACTCTTTAAGAGACATACTACGTAAGAATAGGTATGACACCTGTCCACAGCCTTTTGGAAACATGACGATGGTCTTTGGCATTGGTTTTGAGCAGGTTCTACTGGTTATTCCAAAAGGTTCACGGCAAGACATTGTAACTGCGTCTTAAAGCAACCTTACTTGTGGGGTCATTGCAATGTTCTTAATACGAGTCTGACTGTGGGCGCACGCCCTGAAAATGTGACAGAAATACAAGAATTTGCAGAATGGATATTGAAAGTCGGAGACGGCGAGCTTGGAGAACCACGACGGAGAGGAATCTATAGATCTACCAGAAGAAATTTTAATTGATGCGACTACTGATTCGGTAACGTCTATTATTGATTTTACTTAACCAAACATTTTGGATAACATAACACTACACGTCTCATCTCTAACATGCTTATGATCATTAACATGATCATATAAGAAAACCCTCAAAATTTACTAATTTATTCGATACCCATTAAGGGACTTAACACATAATGACTATAACGTATTTACTTTACAATACTCTTGGCTATAGTATTGAGGAGGATCCTAGAACCTATAATGAAGCTATGCAATCTCGAGATGTTGCTCTCTGGAAAGAAGCAATTGTTGTTAAAATTGGTTCTATTATGAAAAATAATACATGGGTCTCATTTGTAGGTCTGCAAACCTTTAGGTTGCAAATGAATCTTTAAAAGGAAGATGAAAGTCGATGGAACTATTGACAAGTTTAAGGCTCGATTGGTAATCCACGGCTTTAGACAAAGGGAAGGGATAGATTACTTCGATACCTATGCACCAGCTGCTCGTATCACTACTATTAGATTGTTGTTAGGCTTAGAAGCTATTCACAATCTCATGATCCATTAAATGGATGTCAAAACAACAGTTTTAAAACTTTAGGTCATGAATTGAGATTGCAAAATAATTAAAACTTTAAAAGAAATAAGTTCTTTTTTTAACGGCAATTTTAGTAAAACCTAGCAAGGAGCTAGAAGAAAATACAAACTAAAGGAACTAGGAATTTTTATCCAAGAGATCCAATCAATAAAATTAGAGTTACATCTACTTGAAAACCAAGTATACGACAATCAAGTAATCTCATGAAAAAAAGATCCAAGCGAGGTTAATTATTCCCAAATATGACTTGATTGTGAAACATCCAAATAACCCACCAAATTAAATAACACCTTCAAGAACATCCTTGAGCAACTTATAAAAATGGAGGTTGCTGAACCAAATAAGCCAATCACCATACGATTGAAATTCATGAAACTCCACTTCCCACCAGCGAGCAACCTTATGCATTAACTAACGAGCCAAATGACAAGAGAAGAGTAGGTGAGCAGTGGACTCCACGACAGTGCTACATAAAGGGCAGATAACAGAAGGAATATCAAGGCCACGAAGAGAGAGTTTCAACCTTGTTGGCACCTTATCCAAGCAAACTTTCCAAGCAAAAATATTAACCTTGATGGGAATAGATTTAACCCATCTAGTAGGAACCTCCTTGGGGGGAAAAGAATCATCAATAAAACGACTGGCCGATTTCATCGAAAAGTTTCCTAAAGAATCTAACCTCCAAACCCATCTATTGCTAGATTGAGAAAGAACAACAGAAGAGATATTGTCGACAAGAAGCCAGAGCTGCTCCTCCTAAATACCACCATGAGGGATTCTCCTAAAGGAAGAAACAAGTGAAGAATCCCTAACCTTAACAGCCACACTACCAAGTTTATGTAGTTCCAACGAGTTTAACATCGGGAACAAATATTTTAAAGTAGAATCAACTAGCCAAACATCATCCCAAAAGGACGTCGCATCTCCATTACCTACTTTTTTTACAAGAGAAATAAGATCAATACCAGAATTAGAGAGGATTTTGAACTCCCGAATGATATCAAGCCAAAGAGAATTTCTAGAGGAGGTATGAGCGTTGTCAATAGCCCCTCGAACACCGTAGATGGCTTTTATAAAACGAGGCCATAAGGAAGAGCCATTAGAAATGAAAAGCCAGATCCATTTGAAGAGGAGCGCGCGGTTAAGACCAAAAAAACTAGAGACACCTAGCCCTCCATTTTTCATAGAAGCCAAAATTCTCTGCCATCCAATCCAGGACATTTTCGTATCCTAATTATCCACAACATTGAAAAAATTTCTACGAGTCAATTCCATTTTATTGAGAATACCCTTGGGAACTTTGAAAATGGATATATAATGAAGAGGTAAAGAACTCTAAGGTAAGTCGACCACCAATGGAGAGGGTTTTGAGTTTCCACTTGGAAAGCCTAGAAGATAGTTTAGCAGTGACATCATCCCAGGAGCTAAGTCTTGACATAATACCGCTGCCCACTTTGACTCCAAGGTAGTTAAAAGGCGTGGTAAGAGTTGCACAACCAATAGAACTAGCTGTTGAAGCTACTACATCATGAGGAATATTGATGCCCATAAGCTTGCTTTTATGAAGGTTGATCTTAAGACCCGAAGCCAAAAAGAAACACTTAAGTTATTCATAGTTAATAGCCTCAGTAACAGCAATCTAAACTTATATAGAATTATGGTGGCATGGTAGTCTAGCAAAACTACTTTCAGTCCATATGTTAAATGTAATACAAGTAACAAAAATAGCAAACATATGTATGTATAACAAGCACCACAAGTCATATGTTGCATATTTTTGTTGGTCATGGTCCGAACTTGACCTGATATATATGGGTCAATCTGCACAACTAGAAGACCAGAAATTCCTCATGCTCAGCTTGTTAAACCCACACACAATCCGTCTAACCTAAATCCTAAATTACCCTAACACGTTTCCGTCTCGGGTATCGGGTCTACTTTTAACCTGTTTGACCAAAACCTTACCAGTATAATTACCAAAAAGTTTACAGACAACCTCAGTTGACTAGACCACCACTCGCTAGTGACATTGGTTATACTCGACATGTTTACCATCATTTACAACTTTACTGATCAGCCTCTAATAATGAGTAACAGGATTATCATTTCAAGTATGCTATACGAGTATATGGAACGTATTCTAACTTGGGTACAAAAATAAGATACGTTTGTTATTACATAAGTGAGACGAGCTTTAGTTTTGATATTATCAATTTAAGGTAAAATGCCATAATCCAACTAACCAAGTCAATTTTGAATCACCTGAACTCAACAAAGTAGAACAAGTTTAATATATCAGATTCAAACATTAAAACAAGCACGCCCAATCCAAATCCCAAAAAAAACCCAATCCGAAAAAACCATACTTATCAAACCCCATGTATTATTCGGCCAATGTGTCGGAAACCATGGTTACTAAAAAAAACCCATACTTATCACTAACTTAACAAAAAAACATTCAAAACCTACTTCACAAAAATATCCACACTATTCAAGATCCCAGGATTTTCCAAAAAATTCCATTGCACCTTTTGCTAATACTTCAGCATCATTTCTTCCATCTAATGTCCGGAATTGCATCTTCGCGGTCCTGCATAATTTTGCATTATAAATATTTATAATTCTATGCATACATAAAAAAGAAAGATACTTGTTAAAAGTGTGTTAAATAAGATTATACATACCCATCTAACTTTTCTAAACATCCTTCTTTCTTTGTGATCTCAATGTCGGAACAACGACACTCCTGAAAGAGATGCCATAGATAACAAAAAACCTACATAGAGAAATCAATCAATACATCAATAAGAGCAACTTGGGAAAACAGATTTGTATATTAACAGGCGGTCAAAATGTCAAATAATTATTTCACCGACAAGCAATGTTGTAAAAATCGCTCGGCGGTCGACCATCGCCAAGAGATAAATCGGTCTTGGCGGTGATATATCGGTTTCTCAGCGAAGACCATATATTATAAAGGAATTTAAAAAAAATAAAAAATATATACATATTTTTATTAAATTTAATAGTTTTTCAAACCTTTTTAGGTATATATGTTAAATATTATGTTTGCTATGGTTGTTTTTAATTAAAGCCCAACAAGTTATTAAAAGCCCGTCAAGTTATTGGCCCAAAAAACCACTTTAAAACCATTTAACTTATTAGGGTTAGGTTAAAAGTGAAAATGCAGCCTCTATTTTCTCATTTCACCTTCTCCTTCCTCTTTTACATCTTCTTCATCACAAAACACTACAATAAGCAGAATCTAACCAGAAAAAATTAGCCGATTTGTTGACCAGCGTTGACCTAGGCGGCCGATTTGTCCCGCCTAGGCGGTCCGTTGACCGATTTTGACCAAAACGCCAAGCTTGGCCGATTTGTTGCATATCGTGGCGGTGGACCACCGCCAAGCGATATATCACTGATATATCGGCCGCCATGACTGATTTTTACAACACTGCCGACAAGAGGAGGGCAGTGCCCTCTACCACTTTTGACCATGTAGTGTTAGATATACTAATTGTAGATGTTAAGTAATAGAAGAACACTAGCATGCCCTCATGAAAATATCTATCTTGCCCTCTATGGCCCACCAAGACAAAGCCAACAGCTCAAAATTATCCATTTTGTAATTTGTATGCTATTTGTCCGTTCAAAAAAATAAGCTATTGTTTATAAATATAATCTTTTGATTAGTTTACCATGTTAATTCCTACCAGAGTCTTTAGAGGTTTTTAAAAAATTGTGTGAATAGTAACATTTTATGTTATAAAAACTTTACCTTTGGCCCGTACATAAACGTGTCATTCATGTCATGTATCTTGAATTTGTAGGCTCCCCTCTCAAACCCTGACATTGATACCATTAATCACACAAGGAGTTGTCACCAATATCTACAGAAAAACATTGATCAACTATAAATGTAAAAAAAAGGAAAAAAAAAACACAAAAAGTATAAAAACCGTTTCGGTATATATGTAAATAATAAAAAGAGAAATTCAAAAAAAGTAAGCATACCTGATTAGCTTCTTCTTCTGAATCCATATCGAGTCGACAACACCATGTATCCCTAGTCGTGTAATTATCAAGGCCGATTAAATGAACAATACGAGGCCTTGCAATAGTTTGAAAAGTTTCCAACCTGTATCAATTCAACCATTTTTAAAGATTATGTTGGTGTACCAAACATGTAGCACAACAAAATAAAATTTAAAATCACAAAAACTTACACATGAGCGTCGGTGGTGTGAAGCTGAAAATAAGCAGTTTGGATCTCTTTTAAGCGCTAAAACCTGAGTAGAAAGTTGCTGAATATCAATGAATAAGCACTCAATAAACTGTCAAAACTTGTCTGCACTCGAATAAGCACCGAATGAATTGTTTGATATGAGCGAATAAGCACTCGAATAAGCTAACTGATCTAAATATGCTATCTAATAAGTAAATCATAAGAAATCACTAAATCTCACTTGAATAAGCTCTAAATGACCAAAATAAGCGTCTGAAAAACCCGTCTGAGTAAGCAATAAGCATGTTTGAATAAGTTGTTCAAATAAGCGACACTGAAGGACTAATCCTGGCAAATGATACCACTTTTAAAGATCGTTTGTTAGTATATTTAGTGTGTGTTTTGGTGTAAGTTTGTATAATTCTAGAGAGAGAAATAGTTAGTTAGATATAGAGAGAAGGATGAGAAGAAAAGCTAGAAAGAGATAGAGATGAGGGGAAAATACGATATGTTATTATCAAAATCTTACCAATTTTCTTTTGTTAGGGAGTATTTATATTCCTTACAATATGAGCTCCTGGCTCATGGATAATGTTTAGCCATGTCTCGTGACTATAATTCGATCACAAGACATTAACCTATCTATTACACATTTAACATATATCTATTTATTAGAAGACTTGTGACATGATAAGGATCGTCACTTTTTTATTCCTAACAGCTATACATAAGAGGATTGGCAAGCCTTACCGACGTTCCTCTCTTGTTCAAAAGGAACGATTACGGTTGTTACATTAGTTTGATCAACATCTTTCACATCAATATCCACGTGCACATCATCTAAACCATTGTTGCCCTCAAAATCACATAAAATTAACATCAGGTGCGAGTTATCTATATTGATAGTAAGATTAATGAAGACGTATAGTATGGGCTGGCCTGATCTACTCATACTATTATGGGCTTGGTAGCTGATGATGGTCCCCCGACTCATGTCTCGCAGTCACGGCCTCATGGACTAGCGGGTCGCGGCAACCTGTCCGTGGCCGTGGTATATTCACATATTATCTTTACAAGATACCCTAATTAAATACAACATCTGCTTTACATATTTAAATCTGTTCGGATAATTCAGAATCCCTACAATATCGGCCTTGTCTTGGGCTGAAAGATACGGAAACCCTAAGGGGTGTTCAGCCTATAAAAGGAATGCAATTGTCATCAATACAGGTATCTTACAAACCCTAATTGCATACGATTACCTTCTCAAAACCTCATACTTACTCTCACACTAGAGTCCAATTGTGGGATCCGCTCACATGATAAGGTTAACGGTGTTTTATTCCTTGTGCTGGGTCCTTTAAGGAATTTCACTTGGTACAAGAACAAGGCATTATATACCCGAATAGTAGCCTATTCGGGCCAATTAAGATCCGACCTAACTTTTGTATCATATAAACTAAGATCTATGGACGGAACGGTCCTCCCAAGGACGTGGAACATCGCCAATCTAAAAAAGTGTTATCTCCGAGCCACGGCTCGTGCATGGATGAAATTTAAACTATAATTAGGACTCATAATTAAGTAATCCATGTATTTATTTCTTTTTGTTTTTAGGGCATTAATAAAACTCCGCTAGGTCTAGCTAGCCCAACGCCTTTTTCATATATCAAATAAAACTGTCATCTCTTTATTTCCTTCTCTTTTTTATACTTTTTATTATTCATGACTATTTCCAAATAAATATAGGCTAAGCACCCTTATAATTGGCTTGCCACATAAGCGGGTTGCAACCTCAGTGGCCGCGGACACTGCATCCTTAATTTACGTATGCCTAAGACGTTAGGTGTATAAGGAAAGACTACCATGGACCAAGTAAGACACTACATGTGCAATTATAAATAGAAACATGTCATGAGATAATAAATTACATTGTCTGGCATGGATATCCATGGATATATTACAAGAAACAAAGATGTCTAAGTACCACAGGCGGTACTATGGCCAATCTAGATTTTATATAGGAGGTACAGACTTCGACCTAAGCAACCTTGGAGATGCCTCATCCTCAGATATCTTTGTCTATGTAGCAGCATTTGCCACCAGGATGGCAAGACCTTGAGGATCAACGGTGGGTACTGATACCGAAATACCATTAGACCTGGTGTGATGGGCAGATTCGATCACGTACGTATGGCAAACCACTCTACACTTCTTTTTCTTTTCCGCTCGGCTTACATTTGCTGTAATAGCATCCTCCAACAGCACCTCTTCTTTAATAACCCACAGGTCTTTGGGATCACGTACCTCAGGGTATATGGGAATCTTCAGTTGGGAGGAGCTCGGACAGATATCACAGAGCCACTGGGGGGCATCTGCCCCGATATCACTCTCCAAATGAAGAGACGCCATGATTAGATCCATTGGGGCATCCTTCAATCGCTCAAGTTTGTCCACTATCGGATACTTCAAATCCTTCTGGTCTTGGAGGGCTTTTACTAATTTGTTATTAGTCTCCGGGTCATATGCCTTAACATCTGCCAATTCATGGCCAGCCTTTTCGTGCTCTATGCCGAATTTTAGGCCTTCGCTCATACCTTTGGCAAGTCCTGTGAACACAATGTCAGCAAAAGCCTGCCTTATCTCTGAGGACTCGGTACACTTCATCACGGCAAGTCGCAGGCCGTGCCCAATGACCCAGCGATGCCCTGCGATCGCCGTCAACATGTGTGGATAAAGCTCTTCATCAAAATCTATACTTAGCTTATCCAGAAGAGAATCCATCTCCGCACACCGCTGCTCAACCCTGTCATCTTCATACTTATTGAACTCTTTAAATGTAACCTTTATTCTTTCCTCGCCGGTAACCTATGCTTGAAGGATATATATCTGTTGGGATAATTGACTATTACTCACTTGCAAATCCGAGAACTGGAAGCGAAGGCTATCCAATTTCTTTGATAGTTCCATGTTCTTAGCCTTCGCGGCCTTCTTCATATCTACCTTGGCCTCCAGCAGGGTCTTCAAGTTGCTCATTCGATTCTGGAGGCCATGCACTTTTGATTCCACAACTTTGAGAGATTTAATTTCTTGATCAAGCTTTTTTTTATCTCTTCCTCTCTTACTTGGATCTCTTAATCTCGTCTAGCTATCTTCTACTGAGCCTTCTTCAGTAACTTGACCTCCTGCTCAAACCTCAGCTTCAGTTGAGAACCCATAGCCACTTGTCGCTCAATATTTATGTTATATTGGCCAAGAATTCTACATTCGGCATATGGTCCACTATGTCTTGGCAAGCCTCCGGGGCGTCCAAACGATAGCCATTAGTTACACCCCACCCTGGTTGATAGATACCGTCGTTGCCTTGGAAGATCTGCATTAATAACAAATGAGAGCTACGGTCTGTTAGCATATCTCAAACCGAATAAAGAAAAACAAATGAACGAGAATGAATTACTTACTGGGCAATATCTCGCTTAGGAGTCGACTGCGACTTCGCATAAGATAGTAGATTCGGATTACTCACATCGGTTGGAGTCTCCTGCGAAACAGATGCGGACAAAGTGGAGCCTGCCTCCAATCCTATTAAAGCAAGGCTTTTCCTCCTGCAGTGCTCTGCGTCGGGCGGGAGGCAGTATGATCTTTCCTCGCCACCTTAGGCAGTGCATTCGCATCGGTCCCATCGTTACCCATTTTACGGCGCTTTTTGCTCACAGGGGGCCTCATGGCGGCAACCGGCTCCTCTAGACCAACTTCTAGAGTGGCCCCCATCACAGACACATTTCCTGGGGGAGGGGTTTCAGGGGCCACTATTTCCGAGACTTGCTCTCCTGTGTCATCACCCTCGGTAATTTGTTGAGATGGGTTTTCATTATCATAATCCAACGGCGATTTCTCTATAGCACACAGTGTTCCAGAGGACTCCGTTGTTGTGGCCAGCTCCTCCATATTTATCACATGGCTCGTGGTGGCAGTTAAGAGCGGCACCTCATGAGCCACACGAGGACGGGTGCCAGTCTTTACCTTGGTTGGATTCGAGGTAGTGATCAAATTAAACAAATCCATCTCTGCATTTATAAGAAAACTGTTAGTTTATTTTTACAAATATGGGAAAGTGGAAGAAAGATTACAAACACCCTCCCTCGTCATCATCATAAAGGAATGTGGGGTACACATCATCCCTAGAAAGCATCTTTGGCTCAATCCTACTAAGCATAACAATGCTTCTGGTTGTTTTTGAATAGGGGTTCAATGTGTGTTCAATACTGCCACATCCTCTACGGTGTTGGAACCCCCTACTGGCATCTCATCCTTCAAATCACTTGTGCGCCAATCCACGTTGATGGGGGAAAACTCTCTCGTCTACCCAAAAAAATAGGTTGTTCCAGTTCTTTAGGGAGTCCAACAGTTTTGTATAACACAGTGGGGGATTCTTTCCTGGCCGTTTACTAAACGACATCCATCTCGCGTTAAAAGAAGGAATGTAAAATACGCAAAACAAGTTTAGTGAGGGAATTATGTGGCGGACGCGATAGTTGATTTCATAATGGCTCACTTTCGCTGCGCCTATAACTGACCATTGTGACAAATGAATTTCGTAATAACCAAGAATATCGAAGTGGAATTGTGATGTGGGGATGCAAAAATTTATGAACTCAAAAAATTTGGTGCACACCGACTTTGCCTTCCAAAAAGTCCATGATTCTTTCCTTTGGACTAGGCAATTCCGGGTGCAGATCTTCTGATATTCCGTACTCAGAGGTAAACTCTAGCAGATACTCTAGGGAGATGGTTGACACGGCGGTCTCGAGTTGTATTGTATCCCTACCCATTTTTTAATAGTTTTACAAAGTGCCATGGTGTACTAACCTGGCGTGGTGAGATTCCGTGGGAATAGGTGACACGTGCGGCTGTATGTACGAAAATGGTGGTTTGATTTGAAAACTCTGTAAACATGAACAGTCATCGCTGGAAGTATTTATACTATGTCATCAAATGTTGTGCACAGTTGGATGCTTGACACGTATCCCCCACTTACTTTTTAGATGGCTGAGATAGAGAGGTGGGTGAAATGACTATAGACCCACATGTCCCATCACTCAGCCGTTTTCGTCATTTCTTGATAAACGGGTCCTATTCTTATGCTACAGGGCACAACACAAGGTTTAAGAGGTTACGTATTTCTAGGGTGGCTCAAAGTCTTTATAGTCTAGGTAACGTGACCGTGGTCCCGGCCACGGTCACAACCCCTAGACTAGACTAGGGGGACATGATGATGTATATTATGGGCCGACCTGATTTACTCATAGTATTATAGGCTTGGTAGCTGATGATGGTCCCCTAGCCTCATGGACTAGCGGGTCGCGAAAACCAGAACACAGTCAGTGGTCGTGGTATATTTACATATTATCTTTACAAGATAACCTAATTAAATACAAGATATGCTTTACTTATTTAAATCAGTTAGGATAATTCCGAATCCTTACAATATCGGCCGTATCTTGGGCTGAAAGATATGGAAACCCTAAGGGGTGTTCAGCCTATAAAAGGAATGCAATTGTCATCAATACAGGTATCTTAGAAACCCTAATTGCATACGATTACCTTCTCAAAACCTCATACTTACTCTCACACCGAAGTCCAATCGTAGGAGCTGCTCCAACAATAAGGTTAACGGTGTTGTATTCCTTGTGTAGGGTCCTTTAATCAAGTTCACTTGGTACAAGAACAAGGCATTATATACCCAAATAGCAGCCTATTCGGGCCGATCAAGATCCGACCTAACTTTTGTATCAACAATTAAGATGTTAAAGACATATTTACCAAATAAGGTTGATCTACTTCCATCTAATCTGAGACACCCCCATCTAGTTGTTCCTCTAAAACTTTATTATCCTATAAAGAAGCATATACAAATCAGGTTCCTCTACAAATATTACTAAAATAACATTGATATATTACATGAATATAAGCCGAGTCACTCGACGTCTCAAAAAACATTTGAAATCATGATCATCCACAATAGCCGATTTATAGAAATGAATTTCGTTAATAAAGTAATTAAGTAAATCAAATACATATTTACAATGTAAAGCACAAACCTTTGAAATATGATCAACATCCATGGACCGGTGGTTAAGACCATCGACAACAACATTCTCGAATCCATTCCCATTTTGCAAAAATAAATACATAAGGATGTTTGTTTGTAAAACCCTAAAATCAGAACAAGTGCAAAATTACCAAAATGGCCCTAATGTTAGAAAATTTAATAAAAGCATGAATAAAATTCAATCAAGTGTTATAAATTATAAAGTACATCATGTGACAAGTATGAAATTTTTTATAAGATTATAATATCTTTTATTATGCAAGAAAAATAATAAATATTATATATATGTATTTATTAAGCCGAAATTATGTATTTATATACTTATACAATTAATTTAAATACATTAATTCAAGGATAATATTAAGATAATTTTTTTAATAATAAAAATTAGATGTTAGTCCATTCAAAGCCCTAAGACTCGGCATTTTTGATATATATCTCTAGTTTGGGCTTTTTCATTTCAAAAAAAAAACCCTAAAACAAAAATCACGACACACATAAAAACTCCAAGTGGCGGCACCATATTTTTTACACAGCAAGGAAAGATTTTTCTAGGGTTCTTGGAGATCAAGGGAAGCTAGGAAAATTGCTGGTTCATTGGGTTAAGGTGTGGTTTGATTTATGGTACTCAATTGACTCGAAAATCCTTTATAAATTCATAAAATCATCAACAATTGTCAAAGGTATTTTTATAACTCAAGTTTCATCATGTTAATTCAGTATGTTCATGAGAAAAATTATTATGCATGATCTAGGGGTCGATTTAGGTTAATTATGTTCTAAACCCTAATTTTTAGCAAGAAATGAAATCGGCATTTAAATAATTGTTACCAAAGATTTTATATTTTTCTCAGCTTGTATATATCATGTATAAGTCAGATAAAATGTTAAAATTTTTTTAGAGGAACTCGAAATAATTATTTGGGATTTCATGGTTTTGCCAAATTGTGAAATAAAGAGAAAAAGGAAGAAATAATTGAAAAACGAATTAGGGTTAGGGTTTTTATATTTTTACCAGGTCCAATACATGCTAATTAATGTATAAAAATTATGTAATTATT
>BQNB010029566.1:0-55647 GCA_026074375.1 Tanacetum coccineum | reverse complement strand
TTATGAATTATGTGTAATTGTGCTAGTAAGTAACACCCATATATGTTCCGCTGCGTTGTCTCGAAAATGGGGGTGTTACACTTCTTTAGCCAGAACACATTCAATGAAGATATGGTGATTAGACTCAACGTTTCCATTGCACAACGGGCATGAGATTACCGGAATATAAATGCCTCTAGAAGAGAGATTGAAGCGATGCGGTAGCCTATCTAACTTCAACCGCCACATGAATATATTAACTTTGCGAGGAAGCTATTTATCCCAATGCGTCTTAACACCCAACGAAGGTAACGAGTGATCATCAATAGTGTGACGCAATAGACCAACAGTGAACATCCCATCTTGTGCCAAAGACCAAACATATTTGTCCAAACCTTCTCGAACCTTAATGTGGCTAATTTCAGTTAACAATTGGTTTAGGTAACTAAAGTTCCGAGTTCTAAGATCATTGCGAGACCAGCTCCATTTCCAATGGCCATTAGATATGTGGTCCCTTACAAGATAATTTTTATTACGTTCCAAGCGAAAGATTCTATTGTAGCGAACGTGTAGAGGGAGAGTGCCAAGCCAAACATCTTTCCAAAATCTAATATTCGATCCACAACCCACCTGAAATCTAATAGTGTCCATAGGAAGAATGGAGCTAGAATGTAAGTAATTAGAACTCCCCATAATCTTAGACCAAACACCATTGAACTTACACCCATTTTGGTCGAAGCCGCCTTCACTACCATGAAAGGCACGAATAACCTTAACCCATAAGGAGTCCCGACTAGAATAAAAACGCCATCTCCATTTATGAAGGAGCGCAAGATTGAAGGATTTAAGGCTGCCCATATCTAAACCCCGTTTATTGAAAGAGGCCAACACATGAGACCATTTTAGCCAAGATAGCTTTTTGGAATTATGAGATCCCCCCCCCCCTAGAAGAATGAAGCTCAAAGGCTTTCCAAGGAATTAACAACAGTGGAAGGGACTTTGAAAAGGGAAAAGAAGTAAATACCAAGGCTACCCAAGACGGATTTAAGGAGCGTAAGACGATCGCCAAATGATAGAAGATTAGCTTTCCATGAAGAGAGCTTTGAGTGGAATTTGTCAACCAAAGACTTCCAATTTGTCGTTCGGTACATGTTTGAACCAATAGGTAAACCAAGGTAAGTGAGGGGAAACGAACCCGCGTTACATCTCGTAAGGGAGGCCATATGATGCACTTCTTCAGAAGAAACTCCAACGCCATAAATACTAGATTTATGGATATTAATCTTAAGACCAGAAGCTAAGAAGAAACCCTTGAAAATACGAGTGATGTTAGGTTCATAAAAAATGTCGATTATTTGGTTTAATTATATTTAGTCATTAGTCTTTATTTTGTTTAGAATAAAAATAGTTTGTAATAAGGTGTATTATGCTAAAAGTAAGAAATAGCATAATTTCCAAAGAATAGGGACTATAAGTGAAAAATAAAGGAAGGAAAGCCTCCTTTCTTCTCCTATAAATACCCCTTCTAATCATCATTAGAAGGTAATGCCTTGTAATAAACTTTTCCTTTTTCCCTCCATTTTTTAACATTTGAAATTTGAATACTTACCATCCTCTACTATTCTCTCCAAGCTTCCATGGTTGATTATGTATGATTCAAGATAAACAAGACCTATCAAGTGGTATCATACGCCATTATAGGATTATAGTGATTCGATTTGTGAGCTAATACACGTCTGAGAACCTTAAGATGATATTCGGTGGATTCGGTTGAGATTCTTGAGCTTTCGAGTTGTGATTTGGCAGTTATTTACGTAGTTTTGTGGAGTTTTCATTTTCAGTACTATTCTACCATTCTTGGAAGTATTTTAGCATTCTCGGAAGTGATTTTTGTATTCTCGGATCGTTTTTCTGATAGTTTTTGCTTATTACTCTTGGTTTCTCGATAGAAAAGTACTGTAATAGATATATACGCATTTTCGGTTCTATCAAAAATTACATATTAGGAGATTATTGATAAACTCGGTTGAATATCGAGTTTTATAAGTTTTCACACATTTTTGGTTTTATCGAAAAGTGTGAATAAGGACTTAGTGAATTTACTCTCAGAAATACGCTTACAAAGTGTTAAAACCACAATTTCACGGTTTTATCATGAATTGGGATTTTGAAAACAAATTCTTTAATTTCTAAAAACTCAGAAGTCAAATTTGGTTCTATCGAATTTGACGTTATATGTGTTTTCAATTATTCAGTCATCATGAATTTCGGTTTTATCGAGTTTGTGGTCATTGTTAATCCACAGTCAACGAATTTTTCAAAACTTGGTTTTATCGAGATTGCTATAATCGATTTTAGGATTAAGGGTATTTCCGAGTTTAATACGTTTTAGGAATACTGAGTTTGTTAGTATTTTTTCCGAGTTTAGTTCTGTTCGAGAAGTGTACCGAGTTTCAAACTACTTGTTATCTGAGAACAGTGTTGTCCGAGATTCACAATTGTTACCGAGTTTGGAAACACTCATTTTCGTCTATAAAGATCCAATCTTTGAATCATAAGAAATGTCAACATCCAAAACATATCAACAATCCCTTACTGATGCCGGTTTTGAGACTAGGCCTCCCGTGCTTGAAAGGGGTAGTTATATATTGTGGGCAAGTAGATTTAGACGATATATAAATCGAAAGAGGGAAAACCAAAAGTGGCTTAACAAAGCGCTTGATGAAGGTCCTTATCAGTTTGAAATGTTCATTCCTAACAATTTGACAGTTCCAAAATTGAAAACTGCTAAGGATTTACAAGGAGATGCGTTATTGTACTATGATGCTGAGATGGAGCTCATGTATCTGATTCTTCTTTCTATTCCAAATGACATTTATAATTCTGTGGATGCTTGCACTTCGGCCAAGGACATGTGGAAAAGAGCTAAGGACTATTTTGCAATAAAAACACAGACCAAATAGGACATCTTTGAGCTTAATTTCCAATTAGCTAATGGATCCTTATGAGAATAAGCTCTATACCAACTTAAAGCTTATCTAAAAGACTTTCTAAAACTTTAATCAAAAACTAATTTGAAACTCAATTAAGCAATTAAAAAGCTGAATGCAAATCTTCTTTTAACTTTCACTTATGTTTTTAGATTTTTAAGAAAAGACAAAATAAGCTAAAGCTAGACTCTATTATACTATGAACTACTAGGAACCAACCTAATAAGCTATTTTAAACAACAACCTCTTAACTAAAACTTAATTATAAGCTAAATAATCAAAATAAGCTCTTTGGTAATAAATGTAACCAAGCAAGCCTTTAAGGCACTTTTTTGAGCTTATTTTTCAATAAGCTAACAGATCCTTATGGACTTTTAGCTTATTCTATCTTAAACACTGGCCAAAAAGCTCTCTAAAACTTCTTTTGAAAAGCATTTGGAAATTCATTTGCTTATTGAAAAATCTATTTGAAACTGCTTAATTTACTCAGTAAGAGCTGAGTACATTTTTAGTTTTGAAAAGACAAATTGCTTATTTTGAGCTTATAAACAGATATTCCTAATGGACTTCTTAAAAAGCAAATAATAATTAAGCTAAAATAGGATCATACTATTACCTAAAAAATTACAATCTGGTGGAACGAAATTTGAAAACATTAAAACTACTTTTACTCTCTGATAATTTAGCTATAAAGTGGCTATTTAGGCTATTTAAACTATTCCTTGATGCATTTGACACCCCTAAGAGTCTAAACTTAAAACTAAAAGTGCAGGTAATGATCTATGTTTCAATATGTATTAATAAACTAAATAGACAATTTGGATTAAATGAAACTAGCTTCGAACAAACTTATAACTTTATAAATACTCATTACACACATGAGGCTTATAGGCACAGATTCAAACAACCTTACCCACAAGCTATCTATAAACTTTTTTAACCTAAGAAGATCTTCAAACCTAATCTTTTTTAGCTTTAACTTTGTGGATTGAAACTCAATTTATAAGGCCAAATGGCTAAGGGCAGTACTATAATTATGTTTATTCTCCTGATCACCATATCACCCTATTAAAATGTGTTATTCTAGTTTTAGCTTTTATAATTAATGAGATCTGTTTTGAAACTCATAACCTGAATTATTTCAAGTTTACCTAAACCTAATGAACAGTTTTAAGCTAATGATATGCTGTTTTAAATGCGACTTGTCCTAATGCTATTATTTTTGGTATTTTTTGGGTGTTGTCTAACAATAAGTGCAACTTAAGATTAATAAAACTATCAATCAAAACATCATAAGAATAACAACTATATAAGCACTATTAAGGCAAAACTAAAACAGACAATAAAGTGTAAATAAGCAATATTAATTTATTTGCAAGTTTTTTTAAAGCTAAGAAAAGGAAAATGAAGACGTCGACAAAGGACTTTGCACAAAACAAGGCTTATCAAAATGCTCTTATGACGATAATCAAACATGATCTAGCTTATCATAGATAAGCTAGTGAGGTCCTGGAACCCATCCATGTCAGGTTTCCCTTCCAAATTTTAAGCTGAGGTAATTTTAGGAGTGAATTTGAGTAACAATAAGCTCATTTTAGCTTTTAAGAGCTTAATGGAGTTTATCTAGCTTATGAGTTAAAAGACAGCTTATTGAAACTTTAAGAGCTTAAAAGAGCTTATTAAACCATAATTCATTTAAAAGAAAGTAGGATTTACAAGGCATCAATATGAAAACTAAACTTTTAATTGATATTAAAACTGATTACAAGCTTTGTAATGGAAAGTTACATTGATTAAAAAACGATAAGCGAAAAATTACATTTATAAAGGTTACACTAAAAATTACACTAAGCTACACAAAAAACTACTCCTAGATATTCTTTGTGAGTGAGTGAGGAGCTCTTTGTATAGGAAGAGAGAGAAGCTTCTAGGTCCTTTTCACACGCTCCTCTTGGATTTGATCTTAACCCTTGAATCCTTGCCAATCATTAGATACCCTGCCTTCACCGTTGGATCAAAGATGTGATCATACGGATTGCCAGCGTGGCATTCCTTGTGTCAGAGCCTTGTGATTCTTTTAGCTTGCTTTTAGTGTAAAATTTCCCATCAAGGTGTGTTTGTTCAAAATCCCGCGTGTCATTCTTGTTGGAGTCTTGACCAATCACAATCCTTTGGTGACGTTTCGTTTTGCTGAGGTGTAGCTTGGTATTAAGCATCTTGTGGCCAAGTGAAAGGAGTGGGTTAATTGGATTTTAATTGAGTTAAAATGAGAAGGGTGAATTGGGGGAGACGGTGAACAGTGAAAACTGTTTTTCCCGCCCCCCAATTGTTATATGTTTGTGTTTGACTGAGGGGTTTGGGACGTTGACCTGGGCTTTTATAAAAAAGAAATGGGCCACCGGTTTATTATTTGGGCTCGGGCTTGGTTTAAAAGGTTTAGTTATTAAGAGATAACGACCGTTAGTCTTTATAATAAAAAGACTAACGGTGTTAGGGTTTTAAGGACTTATTATGAATTTGGTTTAACATTAAGGCTCATTTGGGTATTTTGAAGGTTTTGTCTTTTTGTGAGTTGACCATTGTTGACCAAGGTTGACTTTGTTGACCTTTTGCTAGAAACTTCCGGCTCTTGTGCACTCTATCCGTTCCCGTGTTCGTGTTTGTCCGGTTTTGACTATTTTCTTGTGATTTTTGCATTATCCGTACCTACACATTCACAAACAACACAAAACATATAAATACAATGTATTTCTGGTACGTTTTTTAGTCATTTAAGTCCGGATTTAGCGGATAAAGGTATGTGTAATTAAACACATTCCAAAATCCCCCATACTAAGATATTGTCGTGTCCTCACGCAATACTATAGGTAAGCACTTAAAAAACTAAGAATCTCGATCCCCCTTGACTAATTACCTCGAAAAGTAGCTAAGTATTCATCGAGGGGAATTAAAGAATCAATAGCTTCGAAAAGCCCCGTTTTTACCATTTTTAAAGATATACACTTATTCCTAATATTTTTGTATTTTTTTTAGCAACTAACTAATTTGACTTTCATTATTTTCATAACCGTTAGGGATCATAGAACAAGATGCATTTCGATCCAAAAATGCCACAAAAAGGATAAATTCATCGTCCCCGACTTTTCACTTGCTCCAAACCAAGCTTAAAACGAAATCACAGCTAAATATCAATTAAGATCTTAACACTACTCATATTTGAAACTTGTGAACTTTTCACTCCCAATATTTATTATATCTTAGGTGACTGTGCCATTTTGAATTTCAACAATGGATCAACGTTTTGCAAAATTCTATGTTTCACGTTCCACCCGAGAATAATGAGTTTGAAGGCGAGATCATCCCATGTAACGACTTTCGTCTCGGCACATCCCAACCTTGCGGCTAAGTGACCAGGCTTTTGACACCTCACAGAGACTAGTATCGGGACTCACGGACCTTAGGATTCAAAAACTCTTAGGTTTCTCGTATACACATAGCTTATTTAAAATGAAATAGTCAAAGTTCAAAAGCATATTTAAATTTAACAAAAAGAGATCTATTAATTAACACTTAATATTAAACACAACATTGATGCAATTGTAACCCTTGACCTTTTAGAATGTTGCAACATCGGTTGTGAGCCGGCAAGATGCAACAAACTTTTATCAGTCTTGGATTTTTATTCTTACTATGGGCTTTCGCCAAAAACTAATTAATTACCCTTTACTATATATAAATATAAGTAAATATATAAATATATAATAATGAGAATCAAAAAATTCACAATTATAGTAATCCGGGAGTATGATTCAAGTATAAGTTTGAACTAAGACTAAAGTTTTTTACTATATACTACATAAAAATTGTTGATTTAAGTTTAATCTCCAAAAATAGCACGTATATTAATCTGGTTAGAAGCTTATGGGAGAAAAAGTCCAATTAAATAATGAGCTTTTAGGATTTCAACTAATTCCTTGTTTAGCATACTAACTCATAATCAACTCTATAATTTTTGTTCTTCGGAATTTTTCGGGAACGCTTTAGCCTAAAAGTTAAGGATGAGCTAAAGGCTCAACACGCTCAATCGAGTCAAAATTTATTTTTATTCTACCCAGCAGGAAAGTCAAAATTGTGACAAAACACTTATTTTATTTTTGAAAATTTTTAATTTTTTTTTCATTTTTTTGAAATTTTGGTGGTAAAAACGAGATTACGCGAAAACAACAGCTGCAGGCACAATCAAATCGATAGATCCCCCCCCATACTAGAATTAAACATTGTCCTCAATGTTTTAAGAAGGGTCTCTACGTAAATCCTAAGCCGTTTATTAAGTATGCTTAAAGATAAACGTTAGTCGATAAGATTAGGATATTGGATTTCCCAAATGAAGCTGAGGATTTGAAGCTCTTGTGATCGAAGGACAAAACGTGAGAATGAGGAGGCTTCAAAAATCTGGGGACATGCATGGACATCATAAAACACAAGCAACCGAGAATGGAAAGAGGCACACCTCTCACAACAAAAAACACTTATTCATTACTACATAATATAACTACAGATAAGCATGGGGTGCCTCCCACGAAGCGCTTGTTTAGGGTCACTAAGCTTGACCCAATTCCCGAATTCAGTTGTCCGTGGGGAAGGTTTGGAGATTCAAGACAATCATTTGTGGTACGTCCCCTCCAAAGTAGTGCTTAATTCTATGACCGTTCACCTTGAAATTTGGCCCGAAGTTTTGGGATAACTCAATGGTGTCATATGGAAAGACATGGGCAATGGTGAACGGTCCGGACCAACGGGATTTCAACTTCCCCGAGAACATCTTCAATCGAGAGTTAAAGAGGAGTATTTGATCATCGACGTTGAAAACGCAGTTTTTGATCTTTAAGTCATGGATCCTATTTGTTTTCTCTTTATAGATCAAAGAGTTCTCATAGGCATGATCACGAAGTTCATTTAGTTCATTGAGTGAACTTACGGTGATCCCCACGTTCAAGGTCAAAGTTTGCATGTTTTAAGGCCTAGTAGGCTTTGTGCTCGAGCTCGATCGGTAGATGACATGCCTTTCCGTATACGAGCTTGTATGGGGTACACCTGATGGGTGTTTTGTAAGCGGTACGAAAGGCCCAAAGTGCATCATCTATTTTATTCGACCAAGATGCACGGTTCTCGCCCACGGTCCTTTCAAGAATTCGTTTCAAACCACGATTGGATACCTTAACTTGCCTACTTGTTTGTGGGTGATACGTGGTGGAGAGACGATGAGTAACTCCGTATTTAAGCATGACCTTTGCAAACTAGTCATTGCAAATATGGGTTCCTCGATCACTTATGATAGCACGAGGGGCACAGAATCGGGCGAAGAGAGATTGAAAAAATTTGCAAACAACTCGAGCGTCGTTGATGGGGAGCGCTTTCGCTTCAACCCATTTTGACAATTAGGTCGGGTCCGCCCACGAGTATATATTTGTTCCTGTGAAGACGGGAACGGCCCCATGATTCGATGCCCACACGTCAAAGATTTCTCAAAACCTTAGATGGGAATTTGTGGTAGGTCTCAATCACGTGCGAGATTTTTCCTTGACGCTTACAGGTACATCGGGTGACCAAGTAGGGCATCTTTGTAAATCGTGGGCAATAAATACAAAAAGAATATGTGTCAAACCTTTTTTGGCGGTGTGTTTGGGACCGTAATGTCCCCCGAGGGTCCACTTTGCGTAAGATTTGAAGGATATCAAAAAGCTTCTTTGCCGCTGCACACACCGCCGGATCACTTGTTTCGCAATATTTTTATAGAAGGGGTTCAATCCCAAAAAGTAGTGTTTTACATCCTTGAAAACTTGTTTTTCTGCTAGGACGACATTCCTTTAACAATGAAATTCCCCGCGTGGTAATTTGCATAATCAGCAAACCACGGGGTACTTGAGTCACCACGAAAAGTCACCATATTAAGTGTCTCAAGAGGAAAATTTTCATTTACCTCCTTTGGGTCGAGCACATTTTCATACGGATTTTCTAATCGGGAAAGATGATCGGCCACGAGATTCTCGGCTCCTTTTGTGTCAATCACTTTGAATGTGAACTCTTGAAGGAGGAGAACCCACCAGAGCAATCTCGCATTGGAATCTTTTTTTGCAAATAGATATTTTAATGCAGAGTGATCCGTATACACTATGCTCTTGTTCAAGATGAGGTAAGATCAGAATTTTTCAAAGGCATGTACCACGGCTAACATTTCTTTCTTCGTCGTGGTGTAATGCGATTCTGTCTCGTTTATTGTTTTACTAGCATAGTGTATAGGCCTAAAGTGTTTTTCATGACGTTGCCCCAAGACTGCTCCTATGGCAAAGTCGCTTGCATCACACATAAGCTCAAAGGGTAGGTCCCAGTCATGGGCAATCAAGATTGGAGCTTCGGTAAGTTTTTTCTTTAATGTTTTAAAAGCTTGAATGCATTCATCGGAGAAGATGAACGGAGTATTCTTCTCAAGAATATGAGTCATCGGTCGGGAAATTTTAGAAAAATCCTTAATGAACCGTCGGTAGAAACCGGCATGACCGAGAAAACTCCGAACACCCTTAACGGTGGTGGGATGAGGTAACTTAGCAATCACATCGACTTTGGCTTTATCGACCTCAATCCTATTTTTGGAAATCTTATGGCCAAGGACAATGCCTTCCTTAACCATAAAATGACTCTTTTCTCAATTTAGACAAAGATTGGTGTCTTCACACCTTTGAAGCATCTTGTCTACACGAGAGAGGCAATTTTCAAATGAATTCTCAAAGACCGAAAAGTCGTCCATGAAGACTTCCATCGTTTTTTTGATCATATCATGAAAGATAGCCATCATACACCTTTAGAACGTGCCTGGTGCATTGCATAAGCCAAAAGTCATGCGACGGTGGGCGAATGTTCCGTTGGGACATGTGAATGTTGTCTTTTCTTGATCATGAGGGTCGATGGGAATTTGAAAGTAACCCGAGAAACCATCGAGAAAACAATAGTACTCATTTCCTGCTAATCTCTCAAGCATTTGATCAATAAACGGTAGTGGAAAGTGGTCTTTACGGGTGGCTTCATTTAACTTTCGGTAGTCAATGCATACACGCCAACCCATAACCAATCGAGTCGGAATCAACTCATTTTCATCATTTTCAACAACGGTAAAGCCACCCTTTTTTGGTACGCAATGTACGGGGTTTACCCAAGGACTATCCGATATTGGGTAAATTAATCCGGCGTCAAGAAGTTTTTCAACCTCCTTTTTGATGTCATCGTGGATTTTTGGATTCACCCGTCTTTGGTGTTGAACCGCCGGTTTGTAGTCCTCTTCTATAAGAATCTTGTGAGTACAAAATTCTGGGTTTATACCCTTGATGTCGGAGAGTTTCCAAGCGATGGCTCGCTTGTGTGACTTCAAAACCTTTATGAGAGCGGCTTTTTCTTCAACACTCAAGTCTTTAGCAATTATGACGGGCAACTTGTTGTCACCTTCCAAAAATGCGTATTCGAGATGAGGAGGTAAGTCCTTGAGTTCGACTTCGAGAGGTTCATCAACTGAAGATTTATCAGTTTTAGCTTCACAAATTTTAAGTTCTTTTCAGATTTTAGGCAAATAGTTTCCTTAAGTAGGAGGGGGTAATGATGGATCATTATTAAGAAATGACTCAAGAAGAAGAATATCCCCCTCTGGGTCATAGTAAGAGTCATCAACTTCCGGTGAATTTGGATCATCATCAAGAGCGAGGAAAGCATCAACTTCCTCGAGAAGAAAATCGCTATCCCCGAAGGGAGTGAGGAGTCAGAAAAGATGGTAGATAACGACGGGTTATTAGTAAGGAGTGAGGATTGCCAACTCACGATCACATCAGGAAAACCGAGATTTCCGTTGAGAAGTACTCCTCACAAGCATTTCAATAATAATGTTGATTCGTTCGCCGGCTATCATCTGTATTAGAGGAGTATCTCAAAGTTTGGTCAAAATTGAATGTTATGGCTTCTTTTCCATCACGAAGGGTTAATTCACCTTCGTACACATCGATCAAAGCACGTTCGGTCTTTAAAAAGGATATCCTGAGAATTAGGGGGACTCGGGGATCGCCATCAAAGTCTACGACTACAAAGTCGGCCGGGAATTTGAACTTTTCTACTTTTAGGTAGACATCTTCGGCGATACCGATTGGTTGGGTAATCGAACGGTCCGCAAGTTCAAGAGTCATACAAGTGGGAGTGAGCTCAAGAAGAGAAAGCATTTTCCACACGGATAATGGCATGAGATTTATGCTTGCCAAGATCGGCCAAGGCTAAGCACTCATCCATTCTGGGAAATCACACGGTATGAGAAATTTGTCGGGGTCTCCAAGTTTTTCGGGTAACTTGTTGAGGATAACTGCCGAACTTGCTCATTCAAAGGAGTTTTAGCATCTCATATAATTTTCTTGTTTCCCAATTAAGGCTTTATGAGTGACGCAAATTTTGGCATAGAATCAAAGAATCCGGAGGCTAATTGTGAACTAAATCTTTAAAGATTTCATAGAATTTCTCAACTTGATCGTTAGCTTTTTCACGACGCCTTTCATCATTACGTCTTGAAGGATACGGAATTGACGGTTTCAAGTTAGGCATTGGAGCACTAACGGGAGTAACAACGGGCTCGGAATTTGGTATATGAGATTGAACTTGTACAACCGGAGGTTGGACATCTTTGGTACTTCCGTTATTAGTAGGAAGCACGTGTGCCTTGTCACCTCGGTTTCACGTTCACTCACTTTAGGAGGGAGAAGAAGTAGTAGTGAAATCGTGGGTCTTTGATAAAGTGGCGTAACACCACTTGGGTGGTAATACCTTCAAATCTTCCTTCGGGTTAGTAAGGTATTACTAGGGAGTGTCCTGAACTGAAGTAGAAGCGGTATTTAGAATCACAAACTTGGTAAGGCTTGTTTCGAAATTGGTCATTTCATTTTGCAAGTTTTGATTTTGATTCTGCATATTTCTCATCACTGCATCATTAGCCTTGACGTAATTTTGAAAGTCATCCTTTGACACACCTTGTGTTTGCGGAGCCGGAGCTTAGTAAGGTTGAGCTTAGTGAACCGGGGGTTGATTAATCAGAGGTCGATAAATTTGGCTTTTGTTGTAATTAGTCCCTCGGTTTTGGTTATAACAGTTTTGGTTATTTCCTTGGTTTTGAACGGGAGGAAAACCGGGGGGTCAAATTTGATTAGCAATCGGGGCTCGGTAACTGGTATTTCCTTTGTTGAAATTAGTTGTGGCGGCTTGGGAAACATATTCTTGAATATTGTCACGAAAAACGTTGCCATCGGTGGCGGGACAATTTCGGTAAGAATGAGCTCCACCACAAGTAACTATCATCTTTCTCGACCGCGCGTCACGGGAGGGGAGCTAGGGATTTCTTACGAGAAGTAGGCTTTCACATACTTTAAGTTCGGCAACATCAGGAGGAAATACGGGGTAGAACTGCTCGCATCAATTTAGCAACAAATGTTTGTTACGTGAATTATGAACTTTGATTTGCTCTCGTGATTCTTAGCCAATCAGGGCCATTTTATCCAAAAGTTACCACGCGGCGGAATTCAATGAATCTTGATCATTAGAGTTCAAAGCATTATAGAATGTATTGAGTTGATGTAATTCTGAAAATCCATGATGTGGGCATGCCCGAAGAAGATTGAATCGGTCCCATGCCTCGTAGAAAGTTTCATCAAATCGTTGTTGAAATCTTATGATTTCATTGCGAAGATTTGTTGTTTTGGAAGAGGGAAGAATTTGTTGATGAATTCAAAACAAGATCATTCCCATTGTAAGATCGATCGAGGGGGTTCTTTTTCAAGCCAAATCCGGGCGGCACCCTCGAGGGAAAATGGGAAAAGCATAAGCTTTACCGACGTACTCAGGACGTTCGGGAACTTCATCGTAGAAGTGATCTTGTTGAAATAACGGATGTGAGCATGAGGGTCTTCTTTGTCATGTCCGAAAAATTGTTTGTTTTGAACGAGGGTAAGCAAACCGTGCTTAAGCTCAAAGTTGTCCGCGGTGATTTCGGGCACAACGATGGCATCCTCGTAACCCACGGTGGGTGCTTCGAGTAATTGAGCCATAGTACGAGTATCATCCATCGTAACTACGGGAGGAGCTTGATTTTCAATTGGTTCAACAAAAGTCGGGTTGACTTGTTGTTGTTGACGGTTAGAATTACGATATTGAGAACGAGTGCACATACACTAAAATATAAAAAGAAAATTTATACTAATTTTTTGGTTTTTTTTATTTTTTTGATTTTTTTTTTTGGTTTTTCAACAATGTATTCACAATAAATTTTAAATACGGACAATGAGAAAAGACACTTAAACCTAATAATCAACTCGCTTCTCGGTAACTCTCTCAGAGAAAAACGCACAAAAGAGTTTGTTTAACTTTAAAAGGTGAGCCGTACCTCGCGAGAGACACAAAAGGTAAGTTTTTGATTCTTTGGTTTGGGAACTTATTAATGGATAATATTTCAGTTGAAAGTATATGTTGGTGTTCTTTTACCAACTTGGTAATTTTTTTTTATTTCTTTTTATGGATAATGTTTTTAAATTTTTGATTTTTTCTTTCTTTTTTTTATATTATATATATACTAAATAAAAGAAAATTCTTTTTGTATATTTTTTATATGTATGAAAATAAACAAAATAACTTCACTCGGAAGGATCTTCAAACAAAAATTTTCAAACGACTTCAACAATCGTAAGCAATCCTCCCCGGCAGCGGCGCCAAAAACTGATCAAGGTTTGACCACTACCTTTTATAAATATATATAAATATATTTATAATATACTTATAAATATATAAATATAGGGTAAGAATCAAAAAAATCACAATTATAGTAATCCGGGAGTATGATTCCCGGGTCGTTTCCCCAACGAGGAATGCAATTGAAAGCTGAGAGTCGTTTTGAGAATTGATGCTTGAATGGACAAGATTGTGATTGGTTATCTAAAACTACAGGAAAATTAAGGTAAAAACTTAAAAACACTTAAGGTAAGACAAATTTTAACTAAAAACGCAAATCGGGAATCCTAAACGGGACCTAAAAACCCTAAATTATCAAAATTAAGTCCTAAATTGATCTTTTTGGTTTTTATAAGTCTTAATTAACTAAAAAACTAGAACAAAGAAAACTAGACTAAAAACGAAGGTGATTAGGGCTTAAAAACTCTAAAAACGTGAACGGGATTCAATCCCGTTCTTTAAAAAACAAGATTTTGTTATTTAAACCCTACGGAAGCAAATCTAATTTTCCTAGGTTCTAAATGTTAAAAGAAAATTTTCTAAAAAAGAATTATATTTTTTTGACATTTTTATATTTTTTTATGAATTAAAAACGATTTTAATGAAAATTAATTATAAAAAATACTAAACTATTTATAAAAAAACTGGAAAAATCATGAAAAGTAGCTTGAACAGCGTGGAATTTAAGAAAAATGTAGAGAAAACAGCTTATCGAATAAGCTGTGAAATAAGCTAAAACAGCTTATTATACAAAAGAGCTCAAAATGTGTATAAATAATAAACTTTGCAAGAATATACCGAAAAAGACCCAAGGGCGAGTTGGTAGAGTTGTGTGTGTATAAAATGTTTGGTTGTGGGGTTGAGGTCCCAGGTTCGAGCCTTGCTCACCCGGGGCTTCCCCTACTCTCAAATATTTTTGCAAATTCCATTTTTTTACAACTTTATATAAAAGCAACAAATAAGCAATTTTTGTAAAACAACTTTTTTTATAAACCACAAATAAGCTCTTAAAATGACAAAATAAGCATTAACTATACTAAGACTTAAATTGGCTAACTGTTAAGCAAGTTAAGCTCTAATAAGCAAAGGTAAAGGCAAAATAAGCATAAACAGATAAGCACAAACAGCTAATAAATAAATTCAAACAAAATAAGCTAAGATAATAAGCTAATTTAAGCTAAAAGTGACAGAAATGCTAAAACACTTAAAATTTATAAGTCAAAAGCAAATAAGCTCAAATAAGCTCTAAACTAAAGAGAATAAGCTAAAATGGGCTTAATATAACCTAATAAGCTAAATGGAACACAAAATAAGCAAATGCAATAAGCTGATAAGCCTAAATGAGCAAATAGCTTTTTGGCCAAAACTGTTAAGCCAAAAGACCAAGGGGGACTTTTCTAGCTTAAAAATAAGCTAGCAAAAGGATCCTTATGGCTTAGTGGCTTATACCACTAAGAGATTGGCCAAAAATACATATAGCTACAAAGAAAAGCATTTTGAAATTCAAATAAGCACTTAAAAAGCTTCATGAAAAGGCTATCTCACACTGACTCAACACTTAGACAAATTTTTGATAACTTTAGCAATCTTAACAAAACACCACTTTTGAGCTTACAAATAAACACACAAACAGATCCTTATGACTATATAACCAGCAAACAGATTAAAATTAGACCTCAAAGAACAATAATCAACACTCAAAAAGGAGTTTGAAATTCAGGATAAGCAACAATAAACAAATGAAAAAGCATTTTCTCAAACTTTTCAAAAACTTAACAATTTTTGACAGTTTTGGTAAAACACAAACCAAACAATGCAGGCTTTTTACTTTGGTTTCTAACCTCTTTTAACACATGCATAAACACAAAAACAACACAAAAGCAACAATAAGCAATGCACAATCAAATAAGCTATAACCTAACAGTTTCAAGTAATGAACTCTTAAAACCTTAAATTTGAGATTTAACACTTAAAAACTTTAACAAACTGAATTTTAAGACTAATTAAAGCTAAGCTAAACTGACTCAAGTGTTAAAATGCTATTTTGACCCATTTTGACCCATAAAACAGGTCAAACCAAACACCCCTTTAAAAACTCTTTTAGTTTTTTTAAAGAGATTAATGCTTATTTAAAGCACACATTCAAAAGACCAGATGTTAAAATAAGTAAAACAAGCAATATTTAGCAAATCTTAATAACAAATAAGCACTCAAATAAGCTAAAACAGATTATGCAAGTTTTAAGCTATTTTTAAGACAGATTTAAGAAAAACTTGCACAACTAATTTTCAAACTATAAGCTAGGTGTTTTTAAGTCTAAATATCATTAATAAGCATAGATAAGCAAATAAGCACAAATAAGCAGTTTTATAGTAAATAAGCTAAAAATGGATAAAAGAATACTTACAAAAATCCAATCTTTTATGAATGACTAAAGTAACCCAATCAGTTCATAAACATCTTATAGCTTATCCACATAAGCACTAACCCATGGCCATCCAATATTTACCATGCTCCATGAGAGTTTCTTGTTATTTTTGGTATTTTTAGATTTTTATAAGTAAAAAGTTAATTAAAAGAGATAAATACAATATAAAGGCAAAGATGATAGAAGGCTAAGCTTAGTGAAGCTTTTAGTCAGATCTATGAGTGCAATCATAGCTTAAAAAGCTTAACGGGTTATATTAAATGATCAAACTCAGAATCTTAAAAACAATACCTCAAACTTTTCATTAAAAACTTAAACTTTTACAAGGAATTTGAAATACAGAATAACTTTAAAAACTTAAATAAAAAATACATTAAAGAGACTAAAAACTTAGAAAAACTCTTAACACCTTGAAAATGAGGGTTAAGCCCTCTATTTATAGGTCGGATAGAAGGACCTAGACCCATGGCTTGGTTTTCTTGTGTGAAAGGAAAAGCAGCATCAATCTTGGCACTTCAAATCAACTTGTGCTTCTTTGAATTCATCTTAGCCCTTGGATGTGTCCACGCAATCATTCCCTAATGATTGCCTTGGATCGCCAATGTGTCAGTGCTCAAAGACGTCATCATTTGCATCATTATAGGCTTCCAGAGGGGGTTTAAGGGGTTTAACATCGGGTAAGTGTAATTTTGGGATGGAGGGTGAACAGGTCACAATGGAGGGTAAGGCGGAAAAAGGGGGTTGTTTGTTTGTTTGGTGCAGGCACAAGTTTGGGTAAAATGGCCAAAATGGTCTTAGGTGTATAAGTGTTTTTGCTAGTTTAGCCCTTTTGTTTTTGTTGGTGTTGCACGTTAGTCCTTAAAGGGACTAACGGGGGTGTTAACCGGGGTGGTGTTGGGGCTAGTGTTGTTTGGGCGGGTATGAGTATAAAGGGACTGGGCCTTTTGTTTTATGGTTTACGGGTTATAAGATATGTGGTTGTCCGGGGGCCCACTGGTGGGTACGAGTGGGGCCCATTTTGGCAGTTTTAGGCTTTCGGGTTTTTTTTTCGATGCTCTTTCCAAATCCACTTCCCGGGGTTGACTTTGACTTGATTTAACTTTGACTTTTTGTTGACTTTTGGCTTCGACTTGACTTTTTTTTCACGCTCTTTCCGTTCTCGTGCTCGGTTTTATCGGATTGGCTTCGATTTTTGTCCTTTTCTTGGATATCCATTACCTGCACAATACAAATGTAAAACATACAAATACAATGTATTTTTGGTACGTTTTTAGTCATTTAAGTCGGTATTAGAGGTCAAATGTATGGTGTAAATTAAAACCACATTCCTAAAAATCTCATTACTAAGATATTGTGTGTCCTCACGCAATGCTTATAAGAAAGCACTTAGAAAACTAAGAATCTTGATCCCTCTTGACTAATTACCTCGAAAAGTAGCAAAGTGTTCATCAAGGGGAATTAAAGAATCAAAAGTTTAGAGAATCTCTGTTTTTACCATTTTTATACTCTTATTCCTACGCATATTTTTTGTATTTTTCCTTTTTCTCATTTTTTTGTACTTTTCTTTTTATTTGACTTTTGTTATTTTCATAACCAATAAGGATCATAGAACAGGATGCATTTCGATCTGAGAATGCCCCAAAAGGATAAATTCATCGTTCCCGACTTTTCACTCGCTCTAAACCAAGCTTAAAACGAAATCACAGTTAAATATCAGTTAAGATGCTAACACTACTCTTATTTTCAACTTGTGATTTTCATCCTGACAATTGTTATATCGTATGTGAATGTGCTTAATTTGAATTGCAACCATGATCAACGTTTTGCAAAATTCTTTGTTTCGTTCCACCCCATGAATGATGAGGTTTGATAGGCGAGATATCCCATATAGCGACTTTCGTCTCGGCACATCCCAACCTTGCGGCTAAGTGACCAGGCTTTTGACACCTCACAGAGACTAGTATCGGGATTTACGGACCTTAGGTTTCAAAAACTCTTAGGTTTCCCGTTTATACATAGCTTAAAAAAATAGAATAGTCAAAGTTCAAAAGCATATTTAAATTTAACAAAAAAAGATCTATTTATTAATTCACGCTTAAAATTAAACATAACATTGATTGCAATTGTAACCCTCGACCTTTTAGAAGGCTGCAACATCGGTTGTGAGCCGGCAAGATGCATCACACTTTTATCAGTCTCAAATTTTTATTCTTACTATGGGCTCTCTTTAGAAGGCTGTAACATCGGTTGTGAGCCGGCAAGATACAGCAAACTTTTATCAGCCCACAGTTTAACATTTTTTTTACGATATAGAGAAGACTTCTTTTTGAAAAATTCAAGTATAAGTTTGAACTAAGACTAAAGTTTTTTACTATATACTACATAAAAATTGTTGATTTAAGTTTAATCTCCAAAAATAGCACGTATATTAATCTGGTTAGAAGCTTATGGGAGAAAAAGCCACAAATTAAATACATGAGCTCTTAAGATTTCCAACTAATCCTTGTTTAGCATCTAACTCATAATCAACTCTATCATTTTAGTCTTCGTGATTTACGGGAGCTTAGCAACGTTAAGGAACGAGCTAGAGCTCAATTAAAAACACGCTCGATCGAGTCAAAATTTATTCTTATTCTACCCAGCAGGAAACTCAAAATTGTGACAAAACACTTATTTTATTTTTGAAAATTTTCATTTTTTTGGTATTTTGGTGGTAAAAACGGGATTACGCAAAAACAACAGCTGCAGGCAAAATCAAATCGATAGATCCCCCCCCCCCCCCCTATACTAGAAATTAAACTTGTCCTCAAGTTTTTAAGAAGGTTCTCTCCTTTTTGAGCATTGGTCTATTCCTTTTTTTTTATTAGTTGGTACCTTTTTTTTTCTTGCATTCTGTATAGTAGTTTTTTTTTCTTTCTATTTTCTCTTTCGTATATGTAGTTGTTATTCTTTTCTATCTATTTTGATTCTTGATACCATAAATCTAAGCGTTTATTTTAGATGCTTAAAGATAAACGTTAGTCGATAAGATTAGGATATTGGATTTCCCAAATAAAGCTGAGGATTTGAAGCTCTTGTGATCGAAGGACAAAACCGCGAGCACGAGAGACTTCAAAAATCTGGGACAATCCTGGACAATCATAAAAACAAAAGCAACCGAGAAAGGAAAGAGGCACACCTCTCACAACAAAAAACACTTATCTGACCACTAATATGGTTCGGATAAGCTGGGGTGCCTCTCATGTATGCGCATGTTTAGGGTCACTAAGCTTGACTCAATCCCCGAATTCATTTGTCTTTGGGGAAGGTTTGGAGATTCGAGACAACCAATTTTGGTACGTCCCCTCCAAAGTAGTGCTTAATTCGATGACCGTTCACTTTGAAGTTTGGCCCGGAGTTTTGAGATAACTCAACGATGCCATATGGAAAGACATAGGCAATGGTGAATGGTCCAGACCAACAGGATTTCAACTTGCCCGAGAACATCTTCAATCGAGAGTTAAAGAGGAGGACTCGATCACCGACATTGAAAACGCTGTTTTTGATCTTTGAGTCATGGTTCCTTTTGTTTTTCTCTTTATAGATATAAGAGTTTCTCATAGGCACTTCACGAAGTTCATTTTGTTCATTGAGTTTCACTCTTACCGGTGATCACCCGCGGTATCAGGTCAATGTTTGCATGTTTTAAGGCCTGAGTAAGGCTTTGTGCTCGAGCTCGATCGGTAGATGACATGCCTTTCCGTACACGAGCTTGTATGGGGTACACCCGATGAGTGTTTTATAAGCGGTATAGAAGGCCCAAAGTGCATCATTTAGTTTATTCGACCAAGATGCACGGTTCTCGCCCACAGTCCTTTTAAGAATTCGTTTCAAGCCACGATTAGATACCTCAACTTGCCCACTTGTTTGTGGGTGATACGCGGTGGAGAGACGGTGAGTAACTCCGTATTTAAGCATGACCTTTGCAAACTGGTCATTGCAAAAATGGGTTCCAGATCACAGTATGATAGCTCTGAGGGGCACCGAATTAGGCGAAGAGAGATTTAAGACAATTTGCAATTTTGACAAATAGTTGACCGCCACGAGTATATATTTGTTCCCTCGTGAAGACGGGAACGGCCCCATGAAATCGATGCCCCACACGTCAAAGATTTGAAATAAGCTAAAAACTGCTTATAAACTAAAAAGCCTAAAACTACTATAAAGAATAAATTTTGCAAACTTAAACTGAAAAAGTCCCAAGGGCGAGTTGGTAGTGCGTGTGGTGTGTATAAAACGTTTGGTCGAATAGGGGTGAGGTCTCGGGTTCAAGTCCTGCTCACCCTTGACTTCCCCCAATTCCCAAATGTTGTTTACATGCCATTTTTTTACAACTTTTTAGAGGGATTAAAAATAAGCAACTTTTGTAAAACAACCTTTTTTATTAACCACGAATAAGCACTAAATAAGCTGTCTAAAGAAAGAATAAGCCTAAACTTCACTAAGCTATGAAAATGCTAATTATTGGGCTTTTTAAGCTATTAAGCTAGAAGAAGGGCTAATAAGCTGAAAATAACTAAAAAGCTATACCTAATAAGTATAAACAAACAAAAATAAGCAAAGGGGTTAAGCTAGAAACTGACAGATTAACAAAAGAGTTTTAACACTAAAAAATTTAAGCTAGAATGAAAATAAGCTTAAATAAGCTCTATCCTAATGCAAATAAGCTGAATTAAGCTGAACCTATCCTAATGAGCAACACTAAACCTAAATAAGCAAAAGAAATAAGCAAATAAGCTTAATTAAGCAAATGAGCCTTTTGGCCAAAACTAATAAGCAAAAAGGCCAATAGGGACTTTTCTAGCTTAAAAATAAGCTAGCAAAAGGATCTTTATGGCTTAGTGGCTTATACACTAAGAAGAATGGCCAAAAAGCTACAATAAGCAACAAAGAAAAAGCATTTTGAAATTCAAATAAGCACTTAAAAAGCTTCATGAAAAGGCTATCTCACACTAACTCAACACTTGGACAAATTTTTGATAACTTTTGCAATCTTAACAAAACCACACTTTTGAGCTTAAAAATAAGCACACAAACAGATCTTTATGACTATATAACCTATAAACAGATTAAATTTAGACCTCAAAGAACAATAATCAACATTCAAAAAGCATTTTGAAATTCATAATAAGCAACAATAAGCAAATGAAAAAGCCATTTCTTAAATTTTTTCAATACTTAGCAAATACTTGAAAGTTTTGGTAAAACACAAATAACAAATGCAGACTATAGAGCTTTGTTTATAACCTGTTTTAACACATGCATAAACACAAAAACAACAATAAGCAAAAGCACAATCAAATAAGCAACTAAAATAAGCTATAAACCAACAGTTTCAAACATCAAACTCTTAACACCTTGAAAATGAGATTTAACACTTAAAAACCTAAACAAACTGAATTTTAGGACTAATTAAAGCTAAGCTAAACTGACCCAAGAGTAAAGATGCAATTTTGACCCATTTTGACCCATTAAACAGGTTAAACCAAACACCCCTTTAAAAACTGTTTTAGCTTTTTTAAAGAGATTAATGCTTATTTAAAGCACACATTCAAAAGACCAGATGTTAAATAAGTAAAACAAGCAATATTAAGCAAATCTTAATAACAAATAAGCACTCAAATAAGCTGAAACAGATTATGCAAGTAGATAAGCTATTTAAGACAGATTTTAAAGAACACTTGCACAAATGAAATTTTAAACTACAACTAAGCATTCATAAGCATTAGACATCATAACAAAGCACAAATAAGCAAATAAGAAAAGGCAATAAGCAACAATAAGCAGTTCTAGAGTAGATAAGCTAAAAATAGATAAAAGAAGACTTACAAAAGTCCAAGCTTTTGTGAATCACTAAAGTACCCAAATCAGTTCATAAACATCCTATAGCTTATCCACATAAGCACTAACCCATGGCCATCTAATATTTACCATGCTCCATGAGAGTTTATTGATATTTTTGGTATTTTATAGATTTTTATAAGTAAATCAGTTAATAAAAGTAATAAAAACAGTAAACAAAGTCAAATATTAAGAAGCTAAAAGCTTAGTGAAGCTTTTAGGTCAGCTCAATAAGCTGCATCATAGCTTAAAAAGCTTAACAGATTATATTAAATGATCAAACACAGAATCTTAAGAACAATACCTCAAACTTTTCATTAAAAGCTTAAACTTTTACAACGAATTTGAAATACAGAATAACTTTAAAAACTTAAATAAAAACTACACTTAGAAAGAGACTAAAAAAACTTAAAAAAACTTTGTTTACTAAAAGGGTTAAGCCCTCTATTTATAGGCCAGATAGAAGGACCTAGACCCTTGGCTTAGTTTTCTTGTGTGAGAGGAAAAGCAGCATCAATCTTGGCCCTTCAAATCATATTTGTGCTTCTTTAAATTCATCTTAGCCCTTGGATGTGTCCACGTAATCATTCCCCAATGATTTCCTTGGATCGCCAACATGTCAGAGCCCAAATATGTCACTCATTGCATCATTATTGGCTTCTAGAAGGGGGTTTAAGTGGGATTAACCTCGGGGTAAGAGTAATTTTGGGGATAGAGGGTGAAAAGTGAAAATGGGGTTTAGAGGTAAAAGGGTTATCCTGTTTGTTTGATTGGTGCAGGGTACGAGTTTAGTGGGTTGTCAAAAATGGTCCCTCAACGTTATACGAGTGTTTGCATTAAAGGTCCTTGGAGTTTGGGTTGGGGTTGCACCGTTAGTCCTTTTAAGGACTAACAGGGGTAAGTTTTAAAAGGGTAACGGGAGTGTTTATAAAAGGTGGTGTTGGGCTAGTGTTGTTAGGTCGGGTATAGATAAAAATGGTGTTGGGCTTTTATTAAGGCTTAAGGCTTATAAAGATATTAGTGAGCTTTCCCGGGCCCACTAGGTGGGTACGGGTAGGCTCACTTTTGGCAATTTAGGTTTTCGGGTTCGGTTTTTGATGCTCTCCCCAATGCCTCATCCCGAGGTTGACTTTGACTTGACTTTAACTTTTTGACTTGGCTTTGATTTTGACTTCTCTTTACGCTCTTTCTGTTATCGTGCTCGGTTTTGTCTATTTGGTTTCTATTTTTGTCCTTTTCTTAGATATCCATTACCTGCACAATACAAATGCAAAACATACAAATACAATGTATTTATGGTATGTTTTTTTAGTCATTTAAGTCCAGATTTAGCGGATGATGGTATGTGTAATTAAACACATACCACCTTGCATGCTCTAAGGTCTCCTCTGTGTAGCAGCAAATAGTCGATCTGGTTGCTGTGACACGCACTCTAGAAAGTTATTAAGTGGGTGTCGCTATTTTAGAAGAAAAAGTTTGCAACAACTAAGTCATGAGCGGTAGCGAACTCTAATATCGCGGGTCCTTCATTATTCCTAACTCCACAGCTAAACCCTTCGTGAACCATTGCGTTTCCATCCGCTGCAGCCCCTATATGACCGTTTAAATCACCCCCTATAATTAGACGCTGGTCTGATGGGCACTCCCTTACGAGCTCGTCAAGGGAATCTAAAAAGCTCTTTTTTTCTACTTCACTGAGACCCACATGAGGTGTGTAAGCGCTAATTACGTTAACAGTCTCACCATCAACAACCAAAGTAATTGCCATAATCCTATCACTAGTCTTAATCACTTGCACTACATTATCCTTAACACCCGCTACCAATATGACTCCCACTCTGTTTCTCGCTATCTTGGATCCCGAGTACCAAAGCTTGTAGCCATTACCCTCCTTCATGTTAGACCCCTTCCATTTAGTCTCCTGAAAACACGTGATGTCTACTTTTTGTCTCCTCAAAACATCAGCAAGCTCAAAGAGCTTACGAGTCAAAGACCCTACATTCCAGCTAGCCATCCTAATCCTACGCATTCTCGCCCCTCTACCTTTCCCTCTCGACATTTTAAAACTTCCTACCTCCCGCAGCTGGCAAGACATGACCTCAGGTGACCATCACTATCACGAGCGTCTATCCTACCCTCAAGAAAGAAACTGCAAGTTCTAAGGCACTAGAAAGCTAAAAGGGGACACAAAAACCACCACAACTAAATATAGAAAAGCAAACACAAGTAGCAAAGACGACAGAAATACTAGGCAACAGTAAGCAGGTTTAGGAATATAAAAAAGGCAAAAGAAAGCAAATAACTATTACAAGAAAGAGAGGTGAAAGAAGAAGTAAGATAAGTAATGAATATATAGAAGGCCAAGAAACCAAAGCCGAAAAGGACTTAGCTGCATCCATAAAATAAAATTTTCCGATCATCAAAGTTGGTCAACAACTGATGAGGTGTTATTTTATACACTTTTTTGGGGTCATTTAACCCTCTAAATCATGCAAATATACCTAAATATTGAACTTAATCATTTCTATTCTATGTTTTAGCATTTGGGAAGCATTTGAAGTAAAAGCAAGTAACTTGGCTCGATTCGGGAAGAAACTAGACAAAAATACATTTTGGCGCCTTCACCAAAAGTGCCCAGAAAGTGTGTTTTTGAAGGTGTTTTGTGACTTCTCAGGTCGTGGAGACGGCATCAGAAATCACTCTTGACGCCATCAGGATTTCATAGCGACAGCGTCACTACGATGTGTGACGACGTCACAGTAGCCGACAAAGAGAAGCCATTGGAAGATTCGACGGGCTGACGGCATCACGAAGCCCTAGCGATGTCATCAGAACCCAAAGTCTATATATAGAAACCTTTATTTTTCATATTTTCATTTGGAAACTCGAGAGAACCTTTATAGCATATATTATAGTCAATTTTTAGGGTTTTCTAACCCTTTTGTACTCATTTTTACTCCATGTTTAATTGAAGTGAATTTCCTTTACCTTTTTAATCATTCAATACGTTTATGTGTTGTTTGATTCATTGTTCTTTGCTTTCAATTAACATGCTTGGCTAAATTAAATTAGTGTTTGCTTATGATTGCATGAAGCCTGGTTTGTAATCTCTTTTTATATTGCTTCTTGTTAGTAGTGTGCATGTTAGGCATTAGAAAACTAGCTATTTGATCTTTATATCATAGCGAAGACGTCTAGTGAAATGTGATTAGGTTAAGAGGATACCCACATTCTGGATCTTCATATCTAGTTTGCCGTAAGGGTGGATTCCTAATTAAGTATTTAGTGCGCGTGAATTTACTATTGGACGTAACGGGTGTCTGTAAGTAACCACCGTGTAGGTTGTCACATAGATAGCAAACTTAATCAACCCACTGCTGAATTAGGGGAATACTTACACATTACACTAACGAGGTTGACAGGCAATAGAATTAGAGAGCGACTAGAGAGTAGTGCATGATTAGGTGAACACGTTTGTTTTACCATAAGAGTTACCACATTTACTATTCTTCATAATTAGAATAGAATTAGGAGTAGTTTAATTAGTTTAATCAACCCACTCTTCAAAACCCGAGATTTTTACTTGCTTTCAATAATATATAAAAATACAAAAATAGTCTTCCCCCAATCCTTAGACCTTAGTAACGTACAATTCGAGCCTACCCAAACTATTCCCCTAATGAACGATAATAAGCCCTCGAATCATGCCTATACTACACTACAACGGTTAGGTACTCTACTTGCAGGATTGTAAAAATTTTATGTTGCAACCCACCGCATCAAGTTTTTGGCGCTACTACTGCGGAATAGTCTAGATTTTAGATTCTATATAGCTTAATTCTACTCACCAGATTCCTATCGAGTGAGATTTTATTTTCTTTTTAGGTTAGCTTTCTCGTAGTCTATCTTTTTTGCGTTCCCTTTGTTTTGTAATTTTCTTTTCATTAACTGTCATGGGAGACAAAAATCAACCCCGTACTTTAGGATATTATTCCCGACCAAGCCACGAGGGATATCAAAACACCATTGAGTTCCCAGAGGAGACAATGTGGTGCCTCTGTGATCCGACACCATCCGATTGGTGTAAAACGGATGTGCATTCCATGAACTTCAGTCCAAAGATCCAAATCAACACCTTAAGGATTTTCTAAAACTTGTGGACTCACTTGACCTTAATGGTAGAAATACATAAAGGATACGACTGCGTTTATTTCAATTTTCCCTTCGCAACCAAGCTAGCAATTGGCTTGAACATCTACTTGCGGGATCCATCTCCACTTGGGAGGATGTTGGATCCCTTATTGAATAGATCTTGAACCTTTAGCTTGCAAAGGGTTTGTTACTTTAGATAAATCCAAAGCAACAATAATGAAACACTGATTGAACACTATTGATTATGCGGAAACTAATCAACAATGCTAAGAAGAACAGTATTAAGTAAACACAAGAGATCTTCTATCAAACTCACACTTTATATTATAACTTAAATCGTACTAGGTTACAAGCTATGATTGCTAATTGATCTCTATTGACCTATATATATTAACTATGCCTAGGGTTCCTTGTAAACACTAAGGAAACCCTAATGGGCTTACAAAACGTGTGAGGAGATAATGCATATCTATTCCTAATTTAACTCATGCATATCTCCTAACAGCACTAACTATACTAGCAATACTAACAATGTACTAGCAGTACTAACTATACTCTAACAGTACTAAAGACTTAGTCTATTTTCTTCAATCTTTCTCAGCAGCACTAAATCTTCACTAGCAGCACCAATGTTGAACCAGCAGCAGTAAGTTGTAAAGTCTTCTAAAACCCAACACTATTAATATGCTTGGCATTCTATGAATAGTTATGTGGTTATCAAAATATAATAGTATATGTTGAGTCTCATTTATATTGTGGTTGGAACTAAAAAAAACTATATGCATGATATTCAACAAACAAGAATAACGTTGTTATTATTAGTGGGCCATGTGATAAAATATTTTTATATCTAAGTTCAACGATACTAATAAAATTTAGCACCGTTGAACTGGGGGGACTATAGTGGTGTGATGTCTCCATTGGTTGTGTTGCATGTTGTCGTGATCCGATCTTGTGTTAAAACAAGTGATACATTGTATTTGTCGCATCTAACGAGAGAAAGCAAAAAGCTTTCACAAACTATTGTGCATGACTAACTATATGGGATGATAAGTCAATAGAGATCAAAGAATCATAGACGCGCTACATTTTACCCCTACATGATTTCAAGCCATCAGGGATGCCCTAAACAATGTTAATACATCCGGGATGAGCCAGCGTGTATAGCGCTTAAAGGCATAATATACCTCTTTGATGATTACAAGTCAAAAGAGATGAGCCAACGTGCATAGCACCGAAAGGCATAATATACCTATTTGATGATTGCAAGTCAAGAGAGATGAGTCAGCATGCGTAGCACCGAAAGGCATAATATACCTCTTTGATGATTGCAAGTCAAAAGAGATGAGCCAGCGTGCATAGCACCGAAAGGCATAATATACCTCTTTGCTGATTACAAGTCAAAAGAGATGAGCCAGCGTGCATAGCACCGAAAGGCATAATATACCTCTTTGATGATTGCAAGTCAAAAGAGATGAGCCAGCGTGCATAGCACCGAAAGGCATAATATACCTCTTTGATGATTGCAAGTCAAAAGAGACGAGCCAGCGTGCATAGCACCAAAATGCATAATATACCTCTTTGCTGATTACAAGTCAAAAGAGAAGAGCCATTGTGCATAGCACCGGAATGCATAATATACCTCTGCTGATTACAAGTCAAAAGAGATGAGCCAACATGCATACCACAAAATGGTCTAATATACCTCTATAGACTATGAGTCAAAAGAGATGACCTCGACTAGACAAACAAAAAGCGACCACATGTCGACGTATGTGGTATGATGGGTCTGATCCGACAAGACACATACCGAAGGGAACAACCGAAGGATAATTAGGTCCTTTATATGACATAAGTATACACAACTTAAGTATAGCATCATTGACCGTTGGTCAACAATACTATACTGGGCGGACACGTCGACGTATGTAGTATAATGGGCCTGATCCGACAAGACACATACCGAAGGGAACAACCGAAGGATATTTAGGTCCTTTATATGACATAAGTATACACAACTTAAGTATAGCATCATTGACCGTTGGTCAACAATACTATACTGGGGGGACATGTTGACGTATGTGGTATGACGGACCTGGTCCGACAAGGCACATACAGAAGGGTACAATCGAAGGATACTTAAATGTTTCGCACGACTGGCAGACAAACTTTAAGTATAGTATCATTGACTATATGCCAACAATACTATACTAGCATCAGCTCTTTCTTACAAGCAACTTAATCCTCCTTTTAAAAAATCTGCTAATAAGCTTTGACAATTCTTCGTAAGTGTTTTACATCTCTCTCTCTCTCTTCCAAATTATTTTCTTCAGCACTAACTCTTCACTAGCATCTTCTTAGGCTTGAACTCTCATATAAACTTGCAATGTAGTCCTACAGATGCTTGATCCTGTCTCTGTCTTTCCTTCTCTTTCCCTTTCCATCTCTGCTAGCTCCTTTTCATTGTACCAGTCTAGCTATTTTTATCATCTGTAGCAATTAAGCTGCATCTATATCACTATCTCTGACTCTTATATTGGTGACCACCTTCAAGACCCCTTTACCTTTGTCTTTAGGATTTATTGTTGGAAGTAGCTTTCAAATGGTGAGAATAGATCTTGCAGTCAAAAGTCCATCCAACATCTTAATTGACAATAAACCTTTTTCCTTAGCTTTTCTCCTTTCATCTTAATCAACTGTTTGAGCCCATTGTGATATCTTCATCACAAATAACTAATTGTTGTAAGGAGGATTTCTAGGCTCAACAGCACTTCTCTTGCCCAGCACATTAATTCTGGTCTAGCAGTACTAACTTCTGGTCTAGCAGTACTAACTAGTTCTTCAGCATTTCCTTCTTTATCACCACTGCTCTTGTCTTCAACAACTTCTGTATCATCAGTCAACTTAACCTCCTCAGTTTCACCACTTTGCCTCCCCTCATCCATAGCTTCCTCAGTTTCCATGTACTCCATACCATGATCTGCACCTTGATCATCAAAGCTAGTATTGTCATCCAAAGTTGATTCAGGTTTGGACTTTTTCCTCCCCTTTTTGGATACAGACTCCTGATTTCCAAATCTCTTATTCATGATATATTTTTCAACTCTTTTAACCATGCCCTGTGGTGGGAGAGCTTTGGCTGCACTCTTTTCCACGTTTTGATTCTAGATTTCAATGGCACTGATCTTTGCAGCTTGTACATCCTTAATAGATACAAGGCAAGAACCCTGTTGGATAAAGTTTAGATACATAAAAAGATAATTCATGTAGGTTTCAGGCCCCTTCCAGCTACTGTCAGTAGTGTGACCACCTGATAAGAGGACTATCATCAGGTGTTTGAACCTGGTCCCCTTCATTCCTATTAGTTTCCTCTAAAGAGTCTCTAGAGTCTTAAGTAGTGGCATGGCTAGATGATGTTTTAAGGGTTTTCAATGCATTAATTAGCAAATTTGTATTTTATTTTATTTCTTATTACAATTGTTATTCAACGTCCTCATCTATTCTCTCATTTCATTCAAATAGTGATCATTCACTCACTTTTAATTAAAATATTCACTTTTATAAAAACATATCTAACAAAACACCTCACACGCACTCATAAAATTAAACAAGTAAGACTTCAAAAAGTTAAATTAAGCACTTCATCTGAGATAGAGGGAGTAACTCATAACTTTTAACTTAACGTAAAAACATTTTGTCTCCATCATTCAAGTTACAAGACACATATTGGCCCACGCGTAACCCAATAAAACACAAACATAACACAAAAAAAGAAAAAAACGTAAAGCGTGAGTTGGTGAGTGCGGCGTGAGGGGCAACGTGAGCTAGCGTTATCTGTCGAGGGCACCGCTCAGCTCTATAACGCCCAATATCCTATGCTCTTACTAGTTATTGTTGGGAAATACAAGTCAAAAGGTCAAAGTACTGCTAAGTCAAAAGGTCAAAGTACTGCTAAGTTGAAAGTCAAAGTACTACCTGCTTAGTATGGAAAAGTCAAAGTACTGTCTTTAATATAGGAACTTTAAAGGATTAAACAGTTACATTAGTAGTTATCATGTAACAGTTACATTAGTGATTAGTATTAATTAGTATTTGTGTCATACAAGGACTGTACACCTACTAGAGTTATCCTTATGTTTATAAAAGGATCTCTAGGAAGGCATTAGAATGACACACAGAATACAACAGAAACAACAACAAAAAGCATTAGTTAGAAGTATTAGAGATAAGTATTGTATTAGGGATCTGCAAACTTAGGCAGATTCAACGTGTGATAATACAAATCGTTTGTTAAATCATTGTGTGTTCTTCTTGATACTGTTAACTAGTTTCCGCATAGTTAATTGTATTACATCAGTGTTTCATTGTTATCAACTTGAATTTATTCAAGGAAGTAACATCCTTTACAGGCTAAAGGCTTATTATACTAAGGTATATCGATCCAACAACCCCTATAAGCAACTTGTTGGCATAAAAATCTCAACGGTTATATTTAATTAAGGAAAATCTGTTATGCTCTCTAACAGTAGTAACGGTAACAAACAGCACAAACTTTTGCCTGGCAGCACCAAATTTGCCTGGCAGCACCAAATTTGCCTGGCAGCATCAAATTTGCCTGACAGCACCAAATTTGTTAGCTACCATTTATAGCCTCCAATACCAATCCAAGCAGCATCTTATTACCCAATCCAAACATCATTTCCATCGTGAAGTACTTTTGAGCAGCACAAACTAAGCCTAGCAGTATTAACTTTTGTACCAGCAGTACAAAGTTTCTGCAGCAGTACTAACTAAGCTCAGGATCACAAGTAACCTTTAATCCTTAATCCAAAGAGCATGACATATCTTTTAACATCCATCTGCCAACTAGAATGCATTTACAAACTGTACAACAAAGTAATCTACTGACTTGCCTCCCCTGAACTAATGCAGCTATAGATTGATCATTCCAATGTTAACCACTAAAAAATTAAATCTTGTGACATCAAATCCTTTGGTGAGAAGGTCTGCAACATTAGCATCAGTGTGAATCTTGATAACATCTATCAATCTTTTCTCATAGCAATCCCTTATGAAGTGATGTCGAATCTCAATGTGCTTGGTCCTCGAGTGATAGACAGGATTCTTGACTATACATATGGTACTCTCATTGTCAATATGGATTTTGGTGTTCATGAAATTAAAGCCATAATCCATCATCTGATTATGTATCTATAGTACTTACCCATAACAGTTAGCAGCTGCAACATATTCCTCTTCAGTAGTAGAATTTACCACAATCGTCTGCTTCTTGCATTGCCAAGATATCAGTCCTCTACCAAGAAATTGACAACCACCTGTTGTTGATTTCCTGTCAAGGCTGGCGCCTCCATAATCACTGTCTGAGAAAGCTTCTAGTTCAAAAGGAGAATCCCTAGGATACCATAACCCTAGATTGGGTTGATGTTTGAGGTACCTAAAAATCCTTTTTACTGCATTTAAGTGTAAAGCTTTTGGAGTGACTTGAAACCTAGCACAGGCACAGACAGCAAACATGATGTCTGGCCTTGATGCAGTCAAATACATCAGGGAACTAATCATAGACCTGTAGACATGCACATCTACATCTACACCATCTTCATCTTTGACCAGGGGCTTATTTGACGCAATAGGAGTAGTAGCTGTTTTGATGGAACAAAAATCAAACTTCTTAAGGATGTCAGCTACATATCATGACTGACTAATCAAGATTCCCTCATGTTGTTGTTTCACTGTAATCACTCCAAAAAATTGAGCTCACCATGGAGCTCATCTGGAATCGTTTTGTGCATACAATTCTTCAACACAGTACACATAGACTCGTGTAGATCCAAAACTGATGTCATCCACATACACATGGACTAACAAAAAGACACTCTTGTTCAATTGATAAACAATGTTTTGTCTATTGTACTCTTCTAAACTATTTTTTAAGCATAAGGAAGAAAGTGTCTCATACCAAGCTCTAGGAGCTTGATGTAGACCATAAAGAGCTTTGATCACCTTATAAACTTTGTTTGGATAAGCAGGGTCAACAAATCCTAAAGGTTGATGAACATATACCTCCTCTTCAATAGTGCCATAAATAAATGCACTCTTAACATCTATTTGGTAGACAGGAAATCCCATGAATGATGCAAAAGCTAAAAACAACCTGATTGCCTCAATCCTAGCAACAGGTGCAAAAACTTCATCATAGTCTATACCTTCCTCCTGTCTAAACCCTTGTGCTATAAGCCTTGCTTCGTTTTTCACAACAATACTCCTCTTATCCCTCTTATTCCTAAAGACCTACTTTGTGCCAATTGCCTTTTTCCCAAATTGCAAATCAACAAGTATCCAAACCTTCTGTAATTTGAACTGGAGCAATTCCTCTTGCATTGCTTCAACCCCGCTTTCATCCTCTAAGGCTTGTGATATCATCTTGGGTTCTTCTTGGGAGAGAAAACATGCTAACAGACAATTATGATGGTCTTTATGATTTGTTCTGTTCTGATTATAGATTTAGCTTACCAAAGCTTGTTGTACTGAAGAAGCCTTTTAGATTTTTCATCTTGTTTGAACTGCTAATTTAGGATCTCCTAGAATTTGACCTTTAGGATGATCCTTATAAACTCTGAGTATGGGAATAGGACTGGCATCAATGGGTGTTATCCATATTGTTGAAATCAGCCTCTGCACCCGCATCTTCATCATCATAGGCTCTACTAAATATGCCATCATTTGGAAATACATTAGAATCATCTTCTAAGTTAGGCATATTAGGATCAATATGTAAATCAGCATTGGGGAGAGTAGATGCATCAATAGGTATTTGTCCTCCAAGATAGACAAATGATGATCTACCAATATTTGCACCAGTGGGAGTACTAGCAGCACTAGCATATGGTGTGTTAGCAGTACTAACCAATGGTGAATTAGAAGTACTAACAGATGGCCTGCCAGTATTAAGTTTGTTAATACTGGTAGCCTGAGCTACCCTCTTCTTTTCTTTTTCAAGGGCTTGTCTTATAGCATCATCTATAGCTTTAGCAGCAATTTCTTGAGCAATCATCCTCTTAAGATCATCTTTCAAGGCTTGTTCAGCTTCTGTCAACGTATGTTGTTCTTCTTTTTCAGCAACATCTTCTGAATCCTATACATCATTGTCTTTAGGAGAATTTTCAGAAGGTTTTTCTTGTGCAGCTTGAACAACATCTTCTACTGAAATCCTTGGCCTATGAGGTTGTAGTGGAAGCAGTATGTATTCCTGAGTAGGTTCTTTATCATTTTCTGATGAACCTACAACAGAATGTTCTTGTGTACCTGCATCCACATTAACTTGATTTTCTTTACTAACGGGAATATAGTTCATTGTATTTGTTAGAAAATCAAGATCAAACATTCAATCAGGACCACTTCCTGCCACATTAGGTTGATCTTCAAGGAAATCAATGTGCATGTTCTCTTCTACTCTTTTGGTTCTTTTGTTGTATACTCTAAAAGCCTTACTAGTAGTAGAGTATCCAAGAAAATATCCTTCATCTGATTTCCCATCAAATTTGCCAAGGGATCTAAGGTGTTCAAAATGGTCAAGGGGCACCCAAACGGTCTCATAAAACTAATACTAGGTGGTTTACCTATTAATAGTTCATAAGGTGTCTTATTTTGAGGCTTGATCACTAATACCGTATTCAGTACATAGCAAGCAGTGTTTACTGCCTCTGCCCAAAATAGGATGGGTAAAAGTGAGTCTGCTAGCATAGTTTTAGCAGCCTCAATTAGGGTCCTATTTTTTTCTTTCTGCAACACCATTTTGCTGTGGAGTTCTAGCCATACCAAACTCCCTTTTTATCCCTTTCTTAGCACAGAATTCATTCATAGCATGGTTCTTAAATTCTGTCCCATGATCACTTCTAATGATTTTAACTTTATGGTTCAATTGGTTTTCTAAGCCTGTGATAAATTTATAAAGGATCTCATTTGTTTCATCCTTAGTAGCTAAGAAAAATACCCAACTAAATCTGCTGAAATCATCAGTCACAACCAAACAGTACTTTTTCTTATTAATACTTTCTATTGAGACAAGTCCATATGAAGTAATTCTAAGGGCTTTCTGATGGTTCTTTCTAACTTGGCTTTACAGGAGGCCTTATGTTGCTTACCCTTCTTGCAGGCAACACAAGTGTGGTCATTCACAAAAACTTTGGAAGGTAGGCCTCTAACTAGGTGTCCCTTAACAAGTTTGTTTATATTTTTGAAATTCACATGACCTAATCTCCTGTGCCACAATTTAGACTCATTTGTTGTTGCATTTGCATATAAACAAGTTATACCTCCAGAAGGAACAATGTTCTTTAAATCCAAACTGTACACACCATTCTGTAGAATTATGGAGTTTGAAATAACTCCTTAGATCGTTGTAAGCTCAGTTTGATTAGAACTTTTATCTAGGATAATAACAATGAACATAGAATATATTCATAGCGGAAATAGCATAATGAACAAAGTTATTCAACAAGGTTTTTCATCATTATCTTCTCTACAATGACTACTACAAGCCCCAATTCTACCTTGATCAATGGTAGAACGTGTTATCTAAACTATAACATGGAATCAAAGATCCTTGAGGCTAAACCAACCAAACCTAGGCGTCTACATTGTATAGAACACGCCTAACACACACACTTTAGGTACACATGGAACACACGATTTTGTACTCCTAAACCTAATGACCTGTATCTCTTTATATAGTAGAGATATTAGGTTTACAAAGGATAAGAACAAATAAAGATATTAATAAATCTTTTTAACATTTAAGTTTATCTTCAGAATCTTCAAAATCTTCCATCTTTTGAAGAATTCCTCCTTTGTCTTTTAAGTCCTTCATCTTTCATATGTTTTGTCTTATCAACTCAAATATAATTCCCAACAATCTTCCCCTAGTTGATAATGACAAAACCATATAAGCACAAACTTCCCCTGAAGCTAATATATATATGAAAGAATAAGGATCATTCCACCAAGGATCTGTAAGTTGCACATCTTCTTTGTAAATCTTCTTCCCCTTTTTGTCATAATCAAATAGGGGACTAAAGTATGCAACTTTGATTTCGACAACCACAAACCACTATCACACTTCTAATCCAGCCTTCCAACAACTCAAATTACCCTCCATGACGCGCCTTAAGATAAATGAACTTGAGCAGTAGAAACTTAAACTAGCAGTAGTAATAATAACTAGCAGTAGTAAAAACCTTCACCTCGATGTAGCATATAAATGGTTAAACATTTTAACATTAAGCTTCCCCTGAAACCCATATGTTAACCATTTCTTGAATCTTCAATTCTGTAGGCTCTATGTAATGATCACTGATGAAGAAAACTAAGTATAACGAACTTGATGCTGAAGTAGAATAACCCAAACTTGTGTCTTATATCTTGTACTATCCACGTGACGTCAAACTCATTACCAAGACCAAAGTATAAGTAGATCACAACCTCTGACAAAATCTTATCTTCTATCAGACACATTAACCAAAGTGATAGCAAATGTTGAGTATATAAGCACCATAAGAAAAATCACATATCACACACCTTTGCTAGATTTGTCAAGTCTTCGTCACATCGTTTTTAAGCACGAACAAGTTATCTTCAAAGTGTAACACCCACTTTAAGATATGATAAGAACATGAACCTGTGAAACTCCACTTCAACTTTAAATAAGTAATAAACAACCTTCTTCGTAACCAATTAATCCAATAATATGAGCCTTTTAAACATTTAAGTAAATCTGAATCTGTTAGCTTCCCCTTAAACCAATCAGTAGTAACCAACAGTAGAAAACATCTTCTATTGGCAGTATTAAACATACGAGCAGCACAAACCTTGGTTTAACTCCAACAATAGTAACTGCTAACCCTAGCAATATTAACTTCCTTTTGTGTGTGTTGTCTGAGATCCTCTATCCATGTACTGTCCGATATCTGTCAAAGCTGGCAGTACAAACTCATAGCCAGCAGTACTAACATACAACTAACAGTATTAACTGCTAACTCTAGCATTACAAACTATTCGAGCAGCAGTATTAATGAATATTGTAGCACTATTAACCAAATATCATGAAGCAAACTAGCAGTATTAATTTCATATGACCACTATTGGCAGTACAAACATACGAACCACACCTGGTAGCATAAAGAATACATCGGCAGTACCAACCATGTTCCAGCAGTATTAACCTTAACATTATTATCTTGTACTCGAAACAACCTGGCAGTACTAAGTTTCAATGGGCGGTACAAACTTGTTATGGAACAGTATTAACATATCTTTGGACGAGCAGTATTAACAACCCTGCTAGCAGTATTAACTGCCTTGAACGAGTAGTACTAAGTAATATAACAAAGAATAAACTTGTTGTTGATGCCATCTTTTACTCCAAGCTGCTAATACAATCTTCTTTCCTTCTTTTCTTCTAAGCTCGTCACCAAAACCTTGTTGACCCTAGATCAAGAGCCCCATGGCTCTGATACTAATTGTGGAAACCATACGATCGTTTAAGCTCAGTTTGTTTAGAACTTTAATCTAGGATGGGCAATAACAAAGAACAATAGAATGCACAGCGGAATAAACATTAAGAACATTCTTTATTATTGCCTAACAAGGTTTCATCATCATCTTTATACAATGACTACTACAAGCCCCAATTCTACGTGATCAATCGTAGAACATGTTATCTAAACTATAACAAGGAATCAAAGATCCTTGAGGCTAAAACACACAAACCCTAGGCGTCTACAATGAGACTTGACGCCTAGACACATACACACTTTTCCTGGTGTTTACATCTTGACACACAGAAAACTATACGACCTATATCTCTTTATATACTAGAGATATTAGGTTTAGTTTACAAAGGATAAGAACAAATAAAGATATTAATAAATCTTTTTAACATTTAAGTTTATCTTCATAATCTTTTAAAAGTTCTTCCATCTTTTGAAGAATTCCTCCTTTGTCTTTTTAAGTCCTTCATCTTTCATATGTTTTGTCTTATCAACTCGAATATAATTCCTAACAGAGGATCTTGGAATACCCGTTCCTTGCTCAGTTTTTCCCACCAGGGAGAACTAGTAAACTCATAAATGACATCTTGATGTTCCAACAACATCATGATGAATCTCTTTTTGAAGCATGGACTCGTTTCAAGGACTTACTTTAAAAAGTCCCTCATCATGGCATCGATCTTTGGCTCTAAATCCAGATTTTCTATGATCATGTCTATTTCCCTCTTAAGCGTGAAATTGACCACGCCGCTAATGGTAAGCTTCGTGACAAGAGCGCTGAAGAATCTTAGGGTAATCTAGAGGTTACTTGCCCTTATGACATCGAAAGTTGGAATAATGGGGACCCAAAGTCTTGCTTTTAACCCGTTCAATGGCAATATTCTTTGCATCAAGATGTTGCAAAAACACACGACGATGACTTCTTGAGCTTGAAGACCAAAATTAACTCTTGTTAAAGGGTCAAAAAACAATGCCTCTAAGACGAGCTCTACACAACCTCCTCAAGCATATGTACGTGGTGTCTTCAAACCCGCGCCATAAAAACATCAGCCGACCCACCAAAACAAAAACTCATTACTTTGGATTAAACGTTCCTAACCATGAACTCTAACTATGAAACTCGAGCTAGTTTGAAACTCGAATGCAAAGTTTATATGGCACACATATTGAAAAGGATGGAAGGTTGGAATGAATCTTCTTATAAGCTGATGAGAGGGAGGATTAATAAAGAATGTCGGAGAGATGTTTAGTTTTTTTAAAGAATATACAAAAGGGAAGTCTTACGGAAAAAGTGAATAGTTAGAGAGTGTGGATAGTTAAACCCTTCACTAAATGTGTCAACGCCCCATCTCCCTTGTTAGAGTGGAGGACGATAAAGGTAAAGAAGGTGAAGAGGTTGTCGATAAAAATGTTGTAGAACCTATTGAATTAGTAGAAAAGGAGAAGGTAGTGGATGAAGTAATGGATGATGAGTCGGATGGGAGTATGAATGAGGATTCAACTAGATGGGGAAAGCACGTGGATAGTTTAACGAAGATGACTAGTTCACGACCTATAGTATATTACCTTAAGCATGAGATCAATAAGATAACGGCTTGACGGTTCTTGAGATTATCACAAATACAATGATTCTTTGTTAGTAACACGCTTAGGTAAAATGGATAATGAAACTTACAAGTCATTTCCCGTAAGACCCATGTCTGACGCAAATCCCAAAAAGAAGTTAGATAGGAAAGATGGAAGAGAAGGAAATTCATGATAGCATGTAGTATAGGAAGGTTAAAATATAATGTATCGGCCTTACCGATCAAGGTTTCATTGATATCATGCCCATGTCCATCTACAACAAGCTAACTAGTGAAATGCCCATAGGGACTAACATTAGACTTTCTCTAGCTAACCACTCTTATATATACCCCTTAGGAATAGCGGAAGACGTGTTAGTAGATGTTGCTGGCTTTGTTTACCCTGTGGATTTTTTTTATCTTAGATATAAAGGAAGATGACCATTTTTGGAAATGGCTAGGGCTGAAATTAAGTGTGATAAAGGATCAATGACCTTCAAGGATGGAAAGTATAAGATTAGATTCTTTAAGACCTTAAGGTTTCCTAGTAAAATCAATTGAGAGAGTAAAGAGACTAGAATCCTCATGATCTCTTAACTTAATATACCGTGAATAGGAGAATTTTATAATAGGAAGAAAGAATCAAAATTGCCAAGAGGATGAAATAGGATTTTAGTAAATAGAGAAGTAAGGTGTTTGATTATAAGAACCTTATAGGACACAAATTCTTTATTTATGATCATGAATTAGAGAAAGAAGGTAGTAGTGCGAAGTGGAGAAGGAAGCCACCGTAGAGGACGATGTGATTCGAGTCTAGCTACAAGACTCGTTAATAAAGAAATGCGCTTTTTGGGAGGCAACCCAATCTTTTTATTTTTGCATTTTAGGAAGTGTGTGTGTTTTAATCTTATTATTTGTCTTATACTGTTTGATGTGGTTTGGGGGATAGTGGTGTGTGAGGTTGTGTTTATACATAGCTTGTATGTAAGAACCCACAAAACTATGTCGTTTCATTATAAATATAAAAGACACTCATTTTACCCTAAACAATCTCTTCTTCTCTCTAAACTGACAATCATAATCAAGTCATCACATCTCCACTCACATACTCAAGATCAACCATCAATCGTTCACATCTCCACTCATATAACCACTGGAAACTCAAAAATCAACCATCAATCATTCCTCTATCGCTCGATTTCGATATCACATTTTATGAGTAAGTTCTACAATTATCTTTCACATTTTTTTCAAAAGTTTACTTAATTATGATTTAAAATGATGAATAGAAATGAGTGAGGTCACAGAACTTGTGTGTGTATGGTTATTACTATTAGGCTAGTCAATGTTCAAGCACAAATTATGAAATTGTTTCATTTTGATTCCCTGCTTTATAATCATTCGTGAAATATTTAAATTAGTAGATTGATGGATATTTAATCTTTTAACTAGGCTAATTGTAGTGTTAGTTTCAACTATTGGTTTGGGTCTCCTTGGCTGTTTTTTTATTCTTACATAGTTTTACTGCTCTATGGTCTACTAGGCTAATTGTCGTGTCAGTTTTAAACTCACGAGATCCTAAAAGCAAGAGCGAGAAAAAATAGTTGTATTGGGTTTGGGCGGGTGAATTTTGATTAGAATTATTGAGGAATCAGTACTTTTCGCTAGGTGGATGACCTTGATGTCAAATGTTTCGTGTGTTATGTCGTAATCATATGGGATGTATTATGCAAACAATTATTCTATATGTATTGGAAAAATCATTGTTGACCACCATACCTGATCACTATATTTTTGTGGTGGACACTTGATTGTGGGAATATGTGGACTTAACCGAAATTCCAACACTTTGTCGACATTCATAGCATCCACTTTATGTATTTTTATAATTTAATGCTAGCATCGGAATCGAGGAAACAAATTCTGAAAATGGGGTTAGTGCGTTAGCTTTATGGTATGTTCAAGCTAATTTGACAAAGGCAATTGAACAAGCAAGAGATGCTCCTTTTGAAATAAAAAGACTAAACAGTTTTTTGGTGGAGTTTTTAGAAGATCAAATGATAAGGAAGAAGCCAACAGAGATTGAGAATGCATATAAAGATGCCCGTGTTGGAATTTCTCAAGTAGACATGATGCCTCAATTCTGTTCGAGATCCCGTCTGTGCTTACTATCCTTTTAAAAGGGCGACTGTCCTAAGAAATGGCAACAAGAGCTGAGTTCAAGCCTCTATAGAGGTCTGCATAGAAGACTGTAACTTGTTCTTATTGTAGGAAACCAGGTCATAACATCACTGGGTGTAGGGAAAAGAAGGCTGCTTCCATGAAAGAAAAAAATAATGATTATGCTGTTGCGTTTCAGTATGGTCTGTAATTTTTTTTGAATGACTGTAAATGGGTCACAAATATTTTGAATGACTGTATTTTGTGATCTTAGCCCCATTTAGAATGACTACTTTGGTGTTTATTTTGTGATCTTTTCCCTATTTAATGCAAGTGAAGATCGCGCATCTGGTTGTTTGGCATATGGGTCTTTACTTTTTGTAATTTAAGAGTGTTTGGCTTATGGGTCTGCAACTAATTTAGAAACTTGACTGTGAGTTATAACTTTGATCTTATGGTTCTTGAAGTATGTCTCTTTAACGGTGGAAAAAAGTATGGTTTGGGTAACAGGTTATGGTATTAAAGGGAAACTTTTAGTATGGGTCAAAATGGGTATGGCCGAGCCCTTCCTACATTTTCATCTCTAAAACTGCCTTTAATTGTACAGCACCTGAATATTTCTATAGCAGTGACCGTTCAAATCTTGACCCGTGTGCTATATTAATGCATGTACTGTAAGACATCTAAATTATATCGGTTTAAATGAAAAAAAATCCCAACACATATAATGCATACAAGTGGTTTGTCTGCTGCTATGCTAACAACATATTCGGGTGTTTGGTTTTCATGGGTCTGCTGATTTTTTGGGGTTTTTGGTTCAGTGGGTATGCATTTTTTTTGGGTGTTTCGGTTTTGTGGGTCTGTAATTTTTTAGGGTGTTTGGTTCAGCGGATGTCTGTGTTTTTTTAGGTGTTTAGTTCAGTAGGTGTCTGCAATTTTAGGGGGTGTTTGGTTCAACGTGTCTGCATTTCATGTTTTATATTTTTATAGGTTAAGTAGGTCTTTTATGTTTACTCATTTGACCTGTTACAAATAAAGAGAAGTGGGTCTTTTATGTTTACTCATTCGACCCGTTATAGATAAACAGAAGTGGGTCTTATGTTTACTTATTCGACCCGTTACAGATTAAGAGAAGTGGGTCTTATTAGTGGGCCTTTTATGTTTACTCATTCGACCCGTTACAGTTAAAGAGAAGTAATAGTTACTCTATAAAGAGAAGTAACTATCATAATCACAAGAGGATACGACAAATCCACTCTTATTATCATTAAAATCAGAGTATACAAGAGCATGTTACACATCAATTCTTAGTTGAAATCACATGCAAATTTACATATAAGGTTAAATTGTTGGTATGCTACTTTAATTCTTTTGAAATGCTCATGTATCCATGCCTGCATCATCTTTCCATACTTTCTTTGAAGTAATTGCTGAAACTTTTCTTTGGCCTCTTTCTCAAACGCAAAGTCCTGCGATTGTACATGAACCAAAGTACCAAGTCAAGAATGCCACTTTATTGTTAAGGCAGGAATAGTCATTGTTTCCAGCTACTTTAGCGGCAGCGGATAGGTTTTGGCAAATATCTGTTATAAGTACGCTAGCCTGCAGGAAGATAATTATTTCGAACATTAACTATAAGCTAAACAAAGAGCATATAATGTCCAATGTTTGAGGGAATGTTCGTTACTTTATCAAAGCTCAATGCTCAAGAGTTTGTCAAAATGAAAAAGCATTTAGGTCTACTTTTCAACTGTTCAACGAGTGACTCAACATTCCTGAAAAAGAAATGATTTAGCTATTTCAAAAGTTTAAGTTATGATTAATTATGAGTTTCCATTGAATGATATTTTAATTAAAAAGTACCATTCTGTCAATACGTCAACATCATGGACAGTTTGAGTCCTGGTTGGATCATCATCAAGAACAACCAAAGTCTTTAAGGTACTATCCAATCTGCGTATCTCATCCAGTGGATCGAGTGCCCATTCAAAGGGTAGAGATTCCATGGCAGTTTTTTATTAATCACAACAATTTTTCCTTCAACTTTATTACCTGTTAGTGTCTCATAAACCTGGTCGCATAAATTAAAAATATAACTTAGGTCATGCCATATATCACTGATCAGATAAAGTACTCTGATGACATGTAGATCGATATAGTCGAAGGTCAACTGTAAGAGACCATATGACTTCTATTATCATTATCGAATCCAATGCGTTCTATATTTAAGACTAAAACCTACACCTATATATGCCTCAAGTAACTTACCTTTACAACAGCTGAATCATCTAAGCGTCCCCACCCAGAAGCAGAACCTAGATACGGAAGACTCGGTTATATAATAATTTGATTTTATACTTGTATTAAAGCAATTTATATCATCCTCAATCAGTAACATCACATAAAGTATACATATAATATTGAGATAGATAAATAAACAAAGAGAAAAAAAACTGGCATAGCAAAATAGACTCGCATACAAATTAGAGTCCACTCAACCTAAATGTAATACATAAGTATGCAGGACATGTAATGTAGCCTTGGTCCATGGAAATGGCTCAGAATAGTAAAAATATGTATCATCTAGTTAAAATTGTTTTCTTCAATATTTTCTTATCAAGCTATCAAAATTCTTAGTTAACATTTACTTTTCAATATATTCTGATGGTTTAGTTATATCATACTCTATCATTCATTCTTATGCTCGTGTTGCAGCCATGGAATGTCTACTTTTTTCTTGTGGAGAAATAATTTTTTTAGATCCACATAAGTAGAAAAACTGGTCCATGTATAAAAGGGCCAAAAGACTAAGGTTGAGAATAAATGCGAAGAAATAACTGCTAGTATATAAGTATCTCTCACGCTAAAACATAAGTTTCCAATCATAATATTAAAGACAGATTTTGGTATTTTCTGACATTCACTGTACTTCTTGCAATTAATAGGACATAAACTAATCTATAGTCATGTCCTTTTTTACTCAAAGGTGCAATTACAGACCTTGCAATAATGAGGTAGATTGTAAGGCAAATCATTAACTAGAATACACTTTAGTACTAGTGAGTTTTTTAGCATATAACATATACTAAACCATGATAGATGGCCATACCATGACATTCCTTCACTAGATTTTATGATATCAAACAAGACCCTTGTGTCCAAACCCAATCGAGCTCCAAAGGCCATTGCTTCGGCGGCTGATGCTATATGAACTCCAGCTAGCAGTTGATTGACCATCTTTTTACACCACTATAGAACAGAATAACAAGTTGGTGATTACAATAATTACATGTACTGTGAAATAAATGTGCATCTTCTGTATGCATTATAATGTTATGACAATTTTAAATAGAATGTGATGTAGGGGATGTGAAAAGACATCTTGCATTCTCATGTTTGTAAGTGTTGCTAACGTGAGACAAACTGCAAACTAGATTGTGTTAGCCTCACTTTTAGTGAAGCTGGCGTCTTACACGTGAATTGGACTAGTTTTGGACACTGCGTACCACGCAGGGGTCATTTATGTTAACTAGGAATAGTTAGCTTTTTGTTTCTTGTATAAATACCCCTCATGGCTCTCCATGAGGGGGTGGATGTTCATTTGTTCTTTTTCCATTTTCCTTTCAATCTAATCTTTCATCTTTTGGTGTTCATCCCCTCTCTCTACTTTCTCTCACTAAAACTACACAATGATCCATCTAGTTTATTTTGATCAACCAAGACCCCCCGAAAAGGTGTTTTCGATCCTTGTCAATTGGTATCAAGAGCTAACCGGGGGTGTATTGTATTCGTGTTTGTTGTGTCGTGATTTTGAGCTTATTTCGTTGTTGTTTTTTGTGTCAAAAATAAAAAGGTACACGAAACTGTTTTTTATATTGTTATAAAACTGTTTTTAACAGTGTTTTCGTTTTCTATTTTTGTTGGTCCATTTAATTTCCAAAACTTAATCACCTGTTTTTTTCTTTCTTCATTTCGTCCCATAACTTTTTAAAAAAAGTTTATAAACAGCTTATTTTTTAAGTTGTTTTTTTTGGGTACAAAGTTTGAACAAGGAGTGTTCAACTGGATTTATTGTTGGTTCGGTAGAAGACAAGACAAAAGCAACAAGGACGATGGCACACAACCGAACCAGTCTAAACCAAGTGGAACCGAACGAGTGTTTACCCATGTGGACCGAACGAGTATCTTGAGTTGGACCGAACGAGCAAAATCTTTGTCAACTAAACGAGTGCATTCTCTTGGAGCCGAACGAGTGAAAGCACTAGAACCGAACGAGCTACAATAACAAAGAGCCGAACGAGTAACTTTTTGAGTTGAGCCGATCGAGTGACTTTCATCAAGGACCGAACGAGTAACTTTTTGAGTTGAGCCGATCGAGTGACTTTCATCAAGGACCGAACGAGTAACTTTTTAAGTTGAGCCGATCGAGTGATTTTCATCATAGACCGAACGAGTCTCAAATCAAGGCAACCGATCTAGTTTTTTTTGAGAATCGAACTAGTCGACACCATTGTCCCGAACTAGTCAAAACCATTGTCAACCGAACTAGTAATGCATAGTGCAAACCGAACCAATCCAACATGAACAAAATCTACACGTTTTAACTAATTTTCGGTTTTACGGTTTTGTGTGACGTTCAAAGACGGGACTTAAGACATACACCGTTGTGATCGTGACTCATTTTCGATCAACGTGGTATATTTAGTTTTCACCGACGATAACCGTATGATCCCGCGAGCTCAAATTTATAAACGGAATAATATTTATCAGGAATTTAAACGAAGTGATGAAATATACAAACTGGAGGAATTTTCATTATTACAATTATTGGCATTTGGCACATGCAGCCCTTATGTTTCAAGACAAATTTCATAATAGTCCTTGTTGCATAATTAACACTCTTTGTTGAAACTTATTTTCACCATTGGTCCTTATTTCATATAATTCAACCGTTCGTCCTCCAAAGTGAATCATATTTCGCCGTTAGTCTTTTTAAGCTCAACAATTGTTAACAAAAGCTCATGTACTTCATGTTCAACAACGATTTCACCAACAACAATTTTTTTATTCACGGTTTTTTCTTGATTTTGTAAAATCCCGTAAAAGTCGATTCTTTTTACGGTTTAAGTCATAGAATTGTAAAATCCCGTGAACGTTAATTGCGAACAACAACACAACAAACACAATACATTACACTAAAACAATCCTTATCAAAATTCACCTTCATTCAAAATAGCTACTATTGAATTTTAATGACCACGGGGTTCTTGTCCGATGTTACTTATTTGGGATTGAAGTACTATTTCACGGGGAGTGTACTTATTTCGTCTTCGATTTTTCTCTTTCTCCACAACGAAGATGACTTGTTCGGGCATATACGGGTTGTGATGAAGACTTTGATGTATCTAGTTATTACTCGATGCTAAGGAGTTACATTGTAGTTACTCACGGGTGTATAGCTATCACTTTAAGCGTAATGTTTTAGTACTTAGTTGTCTCACATTGTTGAGAGGTTTTTCAAGAGGTGTTGTATTTTTTGTATACTTTTGGTGTGATTATATGGTACTTTAGAGATTTGCTCTTGCACGTTCTTCGTCACGCAGATAGTACAAGATTAATTCATAAGCCGGGGATTTTGCTTCATTCTCGGGTTCGTTTCATCGGGTTGTCTCCATCAGTGGTCATCAGTAATAGCCTACAAAATAGATAAGGGGATTTAGTTTGGGTTGATCAAGAGAGGGTATGTACTGAGAGTACCGACATCTTATCACAGGAGCATTTTGCTTTATGCACATCACGGCCTAAAGATATGTAAGCAGTTCCGTTGGCATAAGACTGTAACATGTGTAGGTTGATCCGCAGTTAGTCATATCCTGGAGGGAGAAATGTTGTACATTACGGTATTTAGTTGATTTTTTTTTATTTACCGTTGGATGTTACCGTTTCGACTACATAGAGGGGAAAATTGTGTACACTCGGGACTTAATTGACTTTGGAGTAGCAATTCATATATGCACTCTCCTGGAGGGAGAAATGTACACATCAGGGACGCATAACAAGTTTACTTGATCGGGCTTTATAAAATATGCCGGAGGTTACACCGCAGAGATGATTAGTGCTTTAACTTGTTACTTTGGTGTCACGATTTCGACTTCGGTAAAGGGATAAAATGTGTACTTTGGGCGGAATTCAATCAAGACTGGGATGCTTCCTAAGTGAGATGATGTTGATGATATCATCCCTCCCTTAAGATCGGTTATTAATTCTTATCAGTTTTCTAAGGGGTGTTGTTGTGGATGGACAGCTGAAGAAGTTCGGAGCATAATTCAAATCAAAGCTGAAGTATTCGGATAAGAGAACTTCAAGGATGACAAGTGAGATGCAGATTCTGATAAACTTCAACATGACCAGAAGTGCAAGAAAATGAAGCGTTCTTAAGACATGTAACTAATTCAAAAACTTCATGATGACCTGAAGCGTATGAAGAAAGTTTTTGAAGTCATGTCAAGAAGTTATGAGCAGAAATCCAATCAAGACCGGGTTCGGTAGAGAAAACTTCTATGTCATCCTCAGCAGTATGTTCGTCTACAAGCTAAAGAAATAAAACTAGAGTATTCAAGTAGACGTCAATAGATATTTCTCAAGGACTCACACAACTTAAAAGCATTACAATTAATACTGGGACTTCATTTCTTATCATTTTTCTTTATTTTTGATTGTAGGAACATTTGTAACCTTTTCACGTGTGACGCCATTCTTGGAGGGAGATTAGTTGCCTCAATTTTAGGAAGCTGGCGCTACTGGTGAATTAGGACTGTTTGGACACTGCGTTCCACGCAGGGGTATTTATGTTACTAGGAATAGTTAGGCTCTTTTTTGTCTTCTTGTATAAACACCCCTCATGGCTCTCCATGAAGGGGTGGATGTTTGATTTCGTGTTTAAAATACACATAATCCGTTTGTACACTAAAAATAACCCTAATTAAACCCAAATACTGATCAAAATTTGGCAAAAAATATGTTGTATTTATGGTTTGTGTATGCAGGGTATGGATAAGTTGCAGGTATGGATAAGTCAAAAATCACAAGAAAACAGTCAAAAGAGAGCAAACACGGACACGAGAATCAAAAGAGTACAAAGCCGAAGCCAAAGATCCAAAGCCTTAGCCAATTTTCACCTCTAAGGGCCAATCTTGCAATTTCCGAAAGTTATTTATAACTTGAAAGAGAGAAAAGAAAGACAAGGGCCAAATGTGCAAACCTCCCAAAGTTCAACAGTTTTAACTGTCGAAAAAAGGAGCGGGAACCCTTTTACTATTCATCCGTCTTCTCCATTTCACCCCTCATGGTAAAACAAGGGGCAAATCAAAATTAGAGGGTGCTTAAGTCAATTCAAGAGGACTACATCACAAACCCAGGGTCAAATTAGTCTTTATCAAAGGATTCATTAAAGAAGAGCCATGTCGACAATTAAAGAAGCACAAGTTTATGTGAGTTTTTGTGCTAAATCACTCACAAAACTAACACAAACGTCACATCAAGGGAATGACACGCTGGCAATCCTCAGGTGTCCACATCTTGATCAAACGGCCACAATTGATGATCAAATGATTGAAGAAATGAATGGCAGAGATTGAAAGATTGAAGAGCAGGGCTAGAGGTCCTAGAAGCTTCAGCTGGGCACTATAAAAAGACCTCACTTCTCACACACACATCATCCTAGTTTTTACGTTTTTTTATCTAGTTTTTATATAATTTTTAGCTTAAATTCGTATTTTTACTTAAATGTTCTTGTAATTTCCTTTTCTAGTAATGTAATTCAGTTTTCAATTAATGAAATTCAGTTTTAATTTGTCATAAGCTCTTCTTATTTTCAACCTTTAAGCTCTCTTAATAAGCTAAAATTGTCTCAATAAGCTACTCATAAGCTCTTTCAGTCTATAAGCTGAAATAGAGCTGTTTGAATTCAGTATTAACCTTATCTAAACCTTAAATCAGTTAAATCTATTATGGATCTTATTGTATCTAAGCTTTTGGAAGGGGATCTTACCTTGGAAGAGATCCCAAGGACTTATACTCTAGCTTATTCATAAGCTAGAGAGCTTGTAGCTGCCTTAATTGGTCCTCTTGTTTAGCTAGAGGAGTTTGTAAGTTTCTCTTTCAGTTTCCTTTAAATTCTAGTTTTAAATATTGATGTTATAGCTTATATGCTTAGATCTGCTTATTTGCTTTTGCTTATTAGTGTTTAAATGTCTTTTCTAGTATTTATTAGTTATGTGTCTTTATCTGTTTTTGCTTAAGTAGTTATAGATCTTTAGTTATCAATTTCTGTCATAAAAACTCATAAAATCCAAAAACATTAGTTTAATTAGTTAAGATCTTAGATTAAAGCTTATTCAGTTGTTTAATCATGATTGTTAAGTTTGTTTTAAGCTAGTTTTTATCTGGTATTTAGTATTTGTTCATTGAATTTCTCTTAAAAAGCTTTTCTCAAATCTGTCATAATGGTTAAGTAGTGTTTGGTTTAGTGCACTCTTAATTTGCACTAGCAGTATTAACGTGAGTTAATACTGCTGAGCCTTTACACTACCAGTACTAACTTCCAAGTTAGTACTGCTTTCATAAGTTAGTACTGTCAGCTTTAATCTCAGTAGAATTTAGCTTAGTTTTAGCTTATTTAGATTTAGTTTTCATTTTCTAGCTTATTTTATTGCTTATTTAGTTTTCAAAAGTCAAAAATTGCACCAACAGTACTTTCACTTGAAAGTACTGCTGAAACTTTACACTAGCAGTACTTACCATAAGTTATACCTTTAGCCTAGTTTTAAGTTCAGTAATTTTAGGATTTAGCTTATCAAATTCAGTAGGACTTGAGTTTTAATATAGCTTAATACGATTTAAGTCTTAATTTGCAATTTCTAGCATATTTACTTAGTTTAATTTAGCTGTCAAAAGTCATAAAAAACCTGAAAACTCCAAAAATAGTACTTAGAATCTTTAGGATTTAAATTTGTTAATTCAGCTTTTAAATCTCCATTTTACAGCTTATTTAGATGGATAATTAGTAGTTTGGTAAGCCCTTAAAGTTTCAGAGTCTAGTTTAGCTTATTAAGTTTTCTAGCTTAATTGGATTTTGTGCTACCTTGCTTAATTTCTGAGTTTGCTTGTTTCATGATTAATTTCAGTAGTTTAAAAGTACTTTAAGCTTAGTTTTCTTTGCATTTATAGATTAAGCACATCATAAGCTTTCTAGATCACTTTTCCTTTTTCATTTTGAACTAGTTTTGAGGTTTTTAGAGCTTATTCTCTAAAACCAAGGGTTAAGCCCTCCTTTCTGTAACAGCTTATTAAGAAGCTCTTCCTAGAGCTTATCTTTGAGTTTCAGACCATAGTGCTTTTGTTAAAGTTGTTCCCACTAGATTCCTTTACAACTTTGCTTCTTTGAGTTTTTCATAATAAGCACTTTTTCAAATTTCACCTTAATTCGGGCCTTAGCCTGTTATCGGGGTAGATTCTCAGGGTAGATAGTGTAACTTTTGAATTTAGTAGTTTACTAAGTTGGTCCCTCCGTTAGCTTGTCAGTTCACCCGTTAGTTTCCTAGGACTTACGACATTAGTCCTTAGTTAAGTAGTTAATTAAGTTTAATAGTTTTAATTAGTAATTAGGTTTAAGTTTTAATTAGTTTAATTAAACTTTTATAAAAAGATTAAAATTAGAGCTTTTATTTTTAATAATTCTCTTCACTATTTCTTAATTTCGTAAAAATTTAGTTTACATTTTTAGGGATAATTTGCTTTATAGTTGCATTTCCGTATTTGTTCAATTTAATTTTATTTTCATATCTTTTCCAAACCAAATTTCTTTGCTTCATTCAAATCAGGATCCGAACTTAAAACGTGGTTTCAATTTCACTAGTCATTGGGGAAACGACCCGGGTGATCATACTTACCCGGTTAAACATACGTATATTATATATATTATATTATTTTTGAGAGTGAATTTTATCAAGGGTAACTTGGTAATCTTTTAACCTCATTAGTTAAAGGTGAAGTTGGAATTAACCTAAGAGTATTGATATATAAAATATATTTGATAGCGTACGTAAAACTATTAATCAGTTTTTGGCGCCCAGCTGCCAGCCGAGCCGTGGTGAATCAGTGTTGACGATTCCTACGTTTTGAGTGTTTGTGATTGGTTTGAGAGATCCTTTGCGTCTCGAAAGTTCCAATTCTGTTTTAATAATTCAAAATCCAAAAAAATTCAAAAAATATAAAAACATATAAAAATACTCTTTGCCTTGTACATCTTAAGTATAGAGTAAGAGATTAAAAAAAATAGAAAAAAAAAATCAAAACATAAAAAAAATTTCCATTTAAAAAGAAATAATAATACCGCACAAAGTTGGTACTCGAGACACCAATCATATACTCATCTTCTCTTAGATATTATCATTTAAATATCGCAGTGAACTTGCAATTGTCCAACTCGTAATCAAAAGTTTAACACTTGGCCGTTATTGTGTCTCTACCAAGTACGGCCTACACCGTTGAAAAGAAAATTTCAGAGCTAACCGTGAAGCGTAGTTGTATTATTTGGTGTTTTAAGTGTCTCCCCCCCCCCTCTCCATCTTTCGTATAACCTACGTTAAATATTCATTGCTAAAAAAAAAAAATAGTGTAAAGTTTTTGCGTTTCTTTAAAAATTGTTAGTTTCCTTTTTTATATTGCGCAAGCAAAAAAGCAGTTGCACTGAATCTTCTGTCAGACGTCGTCAACAACAAACTACTCCGGTTGAACCAGATGTTGAACCAAACGTTGTTTCCAATGGCCGATCAATCGTATGATGACCCAAATGGTTAACAGAAGCACCCATCGAAGGGTATAAAGAGTCTATAGTTTTGTTCCCACCATTAATGCTAACAATTTTCGGAGCTTATACAACCGTGTTTAATCATTCTTGTCGAAAGGTAACAACGCTTTACCTCAACGGGTATACATAGATCCTCACAATCAACTCTACGATATTTTTACCAAGGGTCAACTTCCAAACGTTATAGACATCACGCGACAAGTTCCGACTACTTCGGTAAACTTTTTGCTTTTATCCTTATCTCTAGACGGTATAACGGCCCGAGATTGGTTAGACAAGAACCTCCTAGATCAATTTCTCACATGGGACGACCATTGTATCATAAATGTCTAAACAATACATCGCCACCTTCACAAGCCACTTACTATCGTAATGAGATCATTACTTTTTATCAAAAACCAACGAAAGCCTTTCACGAGCATGGGGACACGTTAACTAAAGGACTCCTACTCCTCCGTCAATGTCATCGTCTCTCAAGACCGATGGCTTTTTCGTAACTCCACCAACTCGATACTTTTTACAGATATCTTTGAATTCAACGTCAAGATGCCTTAGATTCTGCCAGGCAGGATGGGCATTTCTTAGACAAAGTATGCCTCAAGAAGTTTAGCGATTATTGAAAGCAAGTCATAAGTTGTTATTCCACCGAATAGCTGTCTAGAATGATTTAAAATTGGTACGTATGCTAGCTCTCTTTTCTATTCTTCCACGCTTCTAAATAATTCTTTGTCGGATATGCCATACAAATAGCCCTTCTCTTGAGGATAAGTGACTATCAAGATGAACCAAATTATGAATCAAATGAAAGCTTTAGTTGTTACTATGTCCAGAGCAACCGTAAACCCATTCAAAGGCATTGAGAAGTTGTTGTCACTTGGTGGATCATAATCACAAATTTTAACTGGCACTGGTCCCTATATAACTCGAAGGAGGAACACGATTTGTCCCGTTTTTTCATGACTAACTAACCAACAATACCAACACATACATCTTGCACAGCGCGCCATTAGGGTAATTTTCTCTGCACAAGTAACTCAACTCCTCCATATAAAGGGCGAAGACCACAACAACATTTGAGACCACCCACTTGAGTTTCGAATCAACCGAATGTCCCAAACCAACCGCTTTCCGGGGGGATCGCGGTGGAGGGGGGAGGGGGGGCGGTCGGGGTTGGGGGAGCTGGGAGGCGGGGCGGGGAGACTAAGCGTTGGGTCAACGCTTCTCATATTTAATGTCATTCGGCGATGGGTTTTGTGGGCTTTCCCTGTGGGGAGTTGACCTTTCCGTGTGAGTCGGTCGAAGGTCGGGGTCAATTTATATGGGGATGTCGGTCGTACGGATGGAAATTGGAATTTTAATCGCATGCTCTAATCTCTTCCTCCATGTTAATTTTTGGACAAGTGAACCAAAGGGAGACAGACATCCGCAAAACGGCGTCTGCAAAAAATAACGTCGTTTGTTCGACGTAACGGAGGGATCAAAATAATTATCAGAGGACAACAACCGGGGCGGCCGGATCGAGGAACACCCAATCCGTTACTCTCTATCATACGCTCGTGCTCCCTGGGGTGAGGAAGTTCTACTTTCGGATCTCTCCTAAATCGTCCCCCCTAATGTCGCTTCTCTCCAGTCACTCTCTCTCTCTGTCGGTCTGGTCTGTGCGTCGCTCGGGAGATGTCGTCGGCAGATCTTCCCCTTAGATCTCTCGTCATCGTCACTTCTGCCTAGGGGAGGTGAGTCTCGGCGGTCCCCGGTAATTGGTGAAGAGGTGGTAGGATGGGTAAAGGGCCTAAGTTTGGGGGAAGGTTCTATGTTCCATCAGTAAAGGAGTAAAGAAGCTGCCTAAAAATTTTATTCGAGGATTCGGTCGATTTTCGTCTTCATCTAGATTGCGTTGAGGGCGTGGGAATTACGGGGCCAAACTACGTCTCGACGTAATCTCACTATTGTTCGTGGGATGAGCGTTGGGGGGGGTGGTGTGAGAATTTTATGGGGGGGCGTTAATTCGGAGAGAGGGGCGTGGAGAAAGGATCATAGGCAGCAATATTTTAAGCCTAAATCGGATAATATTATAATATACCTAATAATTTCGCAAATTTTTATTAAAAAAAAAGAACCAGGGCGCCCGCAAAACACCCCTCCCACCATACATCCAACATACCGCAAGTGTCCAAATATTCTTCTCTTCTGGTGTTTACAATCCGATATGTCTAATCTTCTACGGTTCAAAACTCCATGTCACCTCTCGTCGCTTCACTCAACACTATTCACTTTCCCGGTTAATTCGGTTAAATATTTTAAATTTTTTTTTTTCCGTCTTAGTTTTCTATCGTGCATCTCTCCTCGCGTGAGGATTATTTCTGCGGTAACGAGCATCGTCTTCCTTCTCTCGGTTTTTCTTCTCGGAGAACGATGAGGAGGGGAGGAGGCACGTCCGCTTCCCCCAGTATCTCTCCTCTCCTCCGCTCCCCTCAACCTAGCACCCTTTCACCTCATCCACTACCCCGCCCTCCCACTCGATCGTCCCTCCTCACTCGCCCCATCACTCTTAACGTCTCTCCCGGCACCTCCCGGTGCCAACAGGCCGGTCACGTCCCTCACTGGCTGCTCGTGCATGCTTTTCTTCCTCACTCTTCTCTCTTCCATTCATCTCGTCTCTTCTCTCCATCGACATCACTCGTCGGATCACCTAACTCCTCTCGACCTGGCGTCGCTCGATGGGTCTTCTTTGCCTGGTCCTCTTATTCTTTGCTAAGTCGAGATACATGGTGAGAATTAAAAAGAGATTGAAACAGAAGGATAATATAAACAGCCAATGTTCAATTACCAGCACAATATGCAATTCACAAAGAATTCATATAGCAACAAGATTAAATTTCACGATGATAATAATCGAGAAATGAAATAAGAAATGATGAACAACAATGGCAACTAATGATATTTCATTAAGCACATGTTTTCCCATTACAACAAGCCAATGATAAGTTTTAATAGACTGCGGTGTATACAAAAGAGAACAAAATTACACCCGGCAGTATAATAGCACTAACTGTTACTAACAGTTTAGTGGAAGATACAAAAGGTCCTAAACTAGGATGACACAAAAGTAAAATAAAACAAACTACTAGGAGCCACTAGGTGACCCTGCGGTCCAGGAGGCTGGGACTCCTCATGCACGGTCAACACATCTATGGCCTCACTCGGCATGTCCCTAAAAGCTCCAATCCTAAGCATCCCCTAATAAAAGCCATAAGCCTAATTCGGCATCTCTCGGAGGTCTCTCTCAGCTCGCTCTTTACCCATACGCATCAAAGTGTATCTGATCTCAACATCCTCTAACTTTCTCCTCAGTCTAATATTCTCTACACGAGTTGCCTCTCGTATAGCCCTCGGAACATGACCAGCAATGTTCATCTCAGGCTCAACATCAAGGGAAGCAGGAGGTGGAGGGTAGGGTGATCCCTCAGCCTCATAGGGGAAGATGAGCTCAGCCTCATTCTCTTCCTCATCCCATAATCCAAAGTCTAAATCTATCTACTGAGCCTCCTTCGGCTCTTCTTCTGGTTCTTCCTCTTCTTCTTCTAGGGCTTCTTCATGATCTTCTTCATGATCCTCTTCAAGTGCCTCCTGAGGGTCCTCCTCAAACTTTTCATCAGAGTCGTCTGAGCTAGACGGGTCATTAGTAGGGAAGTCGAACATGTGGTTAGGAGGTGGTGGCGTGTCCATGATGCTACAAAAGAAATAAAATATATATTAATGATAAGTACATATTATTTAGATGGTTATAAATTAAAATTTTATCAATTAACAGTGATGCTTTTATAAATAAACATCAACAATCAGAATGGTCAATATTTATATAATTGACCGATATGAATAAATAGCAATACGTCAAAAGATAGGCGTAAGAGATCGAAATTAAGCCAAGTATTATATATATAATCATATAATACAATAATGATAATCGAGGAAGTAAATAAGGATCAGAGAGTTGCGCGCGCGGATATCAGATAAGCGACGAAGGATTCTGAATTTTTTTGAAAATGAAAGAAAATAAAGTTTTTATGATTTGGTTATAGACTAGGTTTGGAAAAATGACCCAGTTCCCAATAACCTTGGCTCTTGATACCAATCTGTCCCAAAAATTTACTACAGCGAAATGGTAACAATTGGGGCGCGACGTCACGACACAAAAATCAAGTAATAGGAAACGACCTCAAAAGAGCCGTTTTTAAACAAGTTTACATTCGATGCATCATAA